>VZSZ01006065.1:245279-276355 GCA_013398815.1 Ibidorhyncha struthersii | reverse complement strand
AAAAAAAAAAAAAAAAAAAAATCTATTTCCTGAATGTGTTTTGGCCAGCTTTCCTCAAAAGGGGATGGAAAAATAAAGGACCTTTCAAGGGTAGGTGTCGTATAAGTTCAGAAATATGTTTTCTTGGTAGGGTAGAGGTGTGGTGCGTAGTAGGACTGTTATTTCTGGAAATGGTGTACACAGTCCAATAAGACGGCAAAATACTATTTTTGCAAAGACTAAGTGTCATTAAACTGTACATTCAAACCAGCAACTTATCATCTTATTGCTGCTAGTCCTGCAAGTTCATTCTCGGACAGGGGCTGAGAGGAGAAATAGCTGTGGTACTGCTTGTTGTCACCAGGACCTACCAGGCTGGTCGAGGTCCTCCTGTGCTGCAGAAGTTTTTGGCATTGTGGGTGAAATCTCTTCCCAGTGCTAAACAAAGGCTGGTTGTCAGAGATGGCGAATCTAGACTGAAAACGACTCCTGCTGTTCGTGAGATAGTGACCTGCATCTGGTTCTTGGGAGTGAGAGCTGTGGCTTGAATTAGTGGGAAAGGGAAAGATGAAGTCACCGAAAGGGTATTTTTCAGGTGCATATTCAACTGTCTTGATGCTCTTGTGCAAGAGAGGGCAGGTATCTGACGTCAACCCTCTTGGTCAATAAATGGGAGGCTTCTGGATGCACCGAGCGCTATGGTTTGGACTACTCAACTCTGCCTCATCATGCAAGCCCAATGGTGTAGCAACTCGCTTTTCCAGTTAAGCCGCTGTTTAGTTTTGCAAAAGGCTGCAGTTGAAGTTGCAGTAAGCTGGGGTGGGGCAGCAACACCTGCGCTTTTGGTGAGAATCCTCTCCTGATAATTGCTGTGAACCATTTGCTCCTCTTCTCATCAGACAGCAGTGGGTGAAACAGGAGTCCTCACTAGTAAAGCCCACCATAATCACCCACTGTCATTATTAATGCTTGGCTTTTGCTAAGCCCAGTTTTGCCAGGTTGCTGTTGACTATCAAATAAGCCAGTATTTCTAGCAAGCTGCAAGACATTTTTAATGGGGAGCACCGCATGCGTTGATGTGGACTGCAGTTTGAGATCGTCTTCAAACAGTGAAACTTTTGAGGACTTCAGATAATGCTGACAGTGCCGGTCTGCTTGATAAGGATTTGCTTACGGAAGAGCAAGTTTTACTTGATCTTTTGAAGGTGTTACTGTCTATCAAATTTGCTCTTATCAAAGATGCTGATTTAGACTTTCAAAAGGGAGGGGGATGAGAATCTGGCTAACTCGCATCACTTCCTGCAGGGCATCACTTAGTCAGATTAGAAATACGTGAAGATCCTCTCGCTGACATTCTCGGGACTTGAATCCTTGGGAAAAGAGGACTTGCGCCTCTGGTGGCATTTGGCATTTGACTCTCTTACAATGGGTGGGTTGGGTTTTTGTCGGCTTCCACAGCTATTTCCCTCCCTCCCTTTTTTTAGGTGTCTTGCTGCTGTTGCAATTGGTGGGTAATTCTTTTCAACAGACTCTGGTCCTGTTCAGCTTCTCCCGTTTTCAAAAAGGGTGTCTGTGCTGTGAGAGGGGACTGGTGGTTGGGGTTTAAACCCAGGACGAGGTGAAGGAGCAGCGGCAGGGCTCTGGCAGCCTGTTTCTTCTGGACTTAACAGCAAAACCAGACAGCCACAACTTGTAACTTCAGGTGTCACGTAGGTTCCTTTAAGTTTGTACTCTTGGCTAATGACTGCAAAGCCGAGGAATGATACAGCGATTATTAATTCTCACCCCTCCTTCGGGATGCGTTAGGGAAACGTCATCCATGTTGGGGGGGAAAAAAGAGCTTCCCTGAGCATCTGTGTTAAAAAGTCCTTTTCTAGTTATGTTCTTGGTTTCTATGAATTCACTCTGAAAACATCTTTCCAGCAGAAGTCAAGGGCTGTCAGTGCCCATGTAGAAGAAACAGTGCTTATATCGTTCTAAACACGGTCATCTGAGAGCTGCAGAAATAATCATTTGTTCTGTTTAGAAAATAGTCTGTTCCTAGGGCACATGTCCTTTTTTTAGACTGCTACGAGGATGAAAAAAAAAAAAAAGAGCTTTGTATCTCAAAATGACACGGGCATCTGCTGTTTGTTCCATGCAGCAAGTCTTCATCTCGTTTCTCTGACATCAGCCTGGAGAGCTGAGGAAGCGCTGCTCAGCACAAGCAGTGGGCTAGCATTTCTGCACAGGCAAACATGCTTAACGTTCAAATTAATAAAGATTTAGTGCTGGAGAATGACGGAAGACTTTGGAGAAGACGCAAGCATGGCTCCCGGCTGCCAGATTGCCATGGAAACACCAATACCTCTTGAGCTCTTTAATTGCCTTTCCTACATTTTTTTGTTGAAAACTTTTTCTTTTTTTTTTTTTTTTTTAACAATGCTTCATGCTGCTGTTCTGGATTTTGGGCATTTTGGCTTTGTTTGGAAAACTGAAAATCGGGGTAGGCAGGGAGCAGTAGCTGTGCAAGGAAATGGAGAATATGATGACTGACAGACTTTCGAAGTGTATTAGGAGTTCGTCCTGAATTCAATATGTATTATAAGTTGTACTTTTTCACCAGGAGCAGTGTCACACAAACTGTAGCTGCATCTGATAGGAGTAACAGTCCTCCTACAGGTTCCTAGGCCTAAGACCCCAAAGACAGGAAAAACTTTCACTCTGTCTCTGAATTTGCACAACGGTTCACAGCTCTGTTCTTAGGAGGGCTGATTACGAGTTTTTGCCAGTGCTGTAAGTTCAGAGGTGAGATCTTAAACAGGTGATGGCAGGACATACAATTGTGTGTGTCTGAAAGCTTAATGTATTCAGATTTTCTGTTAGCATTCTTGATTTCAAAAAAAACCCCAAACTGATGAACTTCTAAAGCAAAATTTCTTCTTACTGACTTTTTCTTCTAAAATCCCCTTAAACGTTTTCTTTTCTGCTTTTCTTAAAAGCTGGTGAAGAAAACCAGTTTAGACATTGGAGTTTTCTCTTTCAAAAGGTATGGGCCGTTGGCTGAGTGCCTTCACACTCCTCTGAGCTCTGCTCAGCTTCTCAGTTGATGAGTCTTGCGTTGTCCAATGGATTTCAGGCCTTTGTGTGTAAAAACAGTGGAGATGTCTTAATAATCCAATTAAAGCATTTTTACTTTACAGATGACTTCTATGCCGTTTAGACAAGCTTTGTCCTTAACGGCTACCTTCTGTCTATGATGTGCAAACTGCTCAGCTTGTCTAAATTCCCCCAGATGTTAATGTTTTCTAAATCTGAGCTGAATATAAGGCTTTATCGCTTCTTCACAGTAAGGATTTTTTCCTAGTTGGGTTTTCCGCCCCTCCCTGTGTGGCTGCCATGGGGTGATCTGTACTCTGAAAATAGGAAAATGTCTTTTCCTTTTCTTTTCCTAGCAAAGCGCTTCTTTACTAGTGGGTTCTTCCCTAGTATATAATCTCACTGGAACTGTAATCTGTTGAGGTTAGTGAATAGTGTAATTAGTTATCACTTCTTTGTGGTTTTCCTCCAAAATTTGGTTATCTTTGGGTATTCTCTCTGTTTCTGCAGTGTCTCTTATTCCTTACCAGCTTTTTCAGCAGCTGTTTGTGCTGTGTGAGATGCTGCCATGGGAGTATTTTTGTCCCTTTCTGCACAGCGAGGACCTATTGGTCTTCCTCCAGAATGGCACTTCACGTTTCAGCATTTTCTCTAAGCTTCTTTCTTCCTGCTCTTTTTTTTTCCTGAAGGGAGTCTGAAGCTGTTGTTTCTCACCCCGGGAATTTGAGACCCCGTGATTTGTAGTGTAGCTGGTGTTTCTAACCAGGTGAGCATCCTGAGCTTGCGTAAGGGTTCCCCGTGCATCCTGCGTTGCTGCTGCTTGAGGGCTCTGTATCCTTTTCCTCCTTTCTCTTCATATATAATGGGTAACGCAGTTGAAATGACAGGCTATTTCTCATGAATGTCAGTCAAGACAGAAAAATCCGCTGACTACATAAAGGTTATTGAAACCTATTTTGTCCTTCACTTTTCTTTCTAGTCTTTAATGTGTGTTTTTAGCCTGACTCTTCTTCTATGTTCAAGCAGGTCGTTTTCCACCCTCTCCTCCAAGAGTTTTTAAACCTATAGACGAGTTTCAGGCAAATATGACAGAGTTCTAGGTCCATAAAAGATACTGAGTTTCTAGGAGCTTAATGGAAAATTTATGAACAGAAAAAGGAGAGAGACCCATATAGTGTCCTCCCAAGGAGAAAGCAGTATGACAAACTTGGCTGTGTTCTCCGCCAGAATATTGCGCTCCCTTGATTTAAAGTAGAACCTTTGGTCAGAGCTTGCACCTTCTTAGATGCAGGATAATCAACCACAGAGGTACAGGAAACCAGTTTTATAACGTATCTTCCTCACAGCATTGGTGTCCTCACAGTTTTGGTGTCTTGCGTTTTTATTTCTGCTTGACTTTTTCTGAACTTGTGGGTGAGGAGTTTATTGGCATTGTTTTCCTTTTAGTATTTACAACAAAACCCTCAGATTTTCTCTGGTTATGGCTCTGTTTCCCTATAGCAGTCTTCTCTTGAAAGCTGAGCTCTGACACTTAGAGCTTCTCATCTTAATCCTTCACTGCTTCTTTTAATTTGCCAGCCTAGAAAGTATCTGAATTTATAGTGGGCAGATGAAATATAGAAACCAAAACACAATGTCCAGATTGTCTTGGCATTGTGAAGAACAACGAGGCAGAAACATAACTTTTCTTTTCCTCCTAGACTTGCTTTAACTGTCTCTTTAGCCAAGAAAATTAAACCTAGGTGAAATTGTACTCCGGTTAAGTGTAACCTTTGGTAGACTCGGAGGTTGAGAATCACAGTACTTCCTATAATGTTTCTGCAAGTAACGCTTTCTGCTTGTGCTTGTTTTACAGCAGCAGCTACCTGTTTTTTCCCCTCTAGCCTTGGAAAACAGTCATGCTAGGCTAGTTAAATGTTGTGTTAGAATTTTTGTGTAAATGCGGGCATGTGCAAGGGTTTGTATGGACTCTAGGCTGGGTAGTATAGCTAATAACATTCATCTCGCATGCACTTAAAGACGTCGTCTGAGAAGTCTTTTGAACTTGGCTACAATGCGTGATGGAAGTCGGGTGCTTCTTTCACAAAGTGGTGGCACGCCCACTTTGTAAGAAGACAGACTTTCGATAATCATGGTGTGTCTTCCCAATATTCCCATAATATGCCCAAAAGGACGGATAAAAATCATGAGGTGGTTTGATACATTAAAAAGCCGTGGGATTTCCCCTTGAAGACCTGCTGGCATACCGGAGCAAGCCTTCCACTGCACGAGAGTGTGTGAGGACTTGAAAGATCACTGCTTGCACGTGGTCTGGGCTAACCCAGCTATGATAGTCTTGGTCGTTTTGGCAAGCTAGAGCAAGTCCAGAAAACCAACAAATAATTCACAGTTGGCGTTTTTTTAAACACAGAAGAAAACTGTCAAAAGCAGCCTGTTAGGCTCAAAGCCTTGACAGCATGCTGATGCTATCTATGTTTGGCTTCTAGAAAAGCGGCTTTATCTTTTCAAGACAAGGCTGTTGTCTTTCATGCTGTACACACCAAAGTATTTCCAGTTAACATAATGGATGTAGCCAAACATACTTTTTATGTTGGCGGAGGTAGATGGCAAAGTTTCTGATACTTTTAACTCTTGAGCACAGCATGGTAGAGTAGCAGAAAAGTAACTTTTGAAGTAATTCATGTTGAAACGCCTTGGTTTTGCATGCGTTGTGAAATTGTTAAAGGTATCGTGAAATACAGGAAGACAGTGCTTTGTGTGCTGAAATGCAAATTTTACTGTGAGAACTGTAGTCTTCAATTTCCCTTGTGATTTCTTTTCTGAAGAGAAGTGATCATGTTACTTTTTAATACTTTTTTAAATATAGACTATGGTTACATTTACATTCACTTCAGCTTTAGTTGCATTTCAGTGTATTTCTATCCAGCCTATTTTAGTCTTAAGCTGAAAAAGCTTTGTTTTCTTAGCTTCTTTCACTTCTAAATTACTATACGCAAAATACAAATTTAGCTGCCTGCTTTGCCCCATTCACTATGTGTCTCTGTTAAAGAATTCTAAGGACTACTAGTAGTTTAATGACCTGCTAAACAGCAGTTCAAGGCAGGAATAATTTGTCAAAAACCGAGAGAAAATTAATCATTACTTTGCTAAAGCCTCTCTGTGCTGCGTCTGTATTTGGCCTGGCAAGCTAAACTGGAATCACTGATTCGAATCCTTCCTGCGACCCCAAAAGCCGTCACCCTCTTGTTCCCTTCCATGCAGTTATGCTGGGAGGTGTTTTTGGCCAAGTGCTAGTTAAGCTTTTACTATGTGGGTTACAAAATCAACTGGCTGCTCAGTTCTCACTGGGGACGCGGGTACTCGAAGAGATTACAAAATTGTGTTTGAAAGCATGGGCACAAAAGAAATAATCCTCTGAGTGTTTGCTTCACTGGCTTGATTGGTGTGAAAAGAATGAAAATTCAAGGTAGTGAGATGAGAATACCAAGTCTGCTTCCCCTCCTGGTTCCCTGAAATGTGGGAAGGCTCATTTTAACTTTCCGTTTTCCCTGGCGTGGGTGGCATAGGTGGTAGGAGAAGTCTGAGTCGTTACGGGTCCTTTTGCAGTTTGTCTTGAACACAGTGTAATTGAACTGTGCTAACTGGAGCTAATCGTTGCTGTGAAAACAAGCTGCTGTCGTGTTAGACAGAAGCAGATGAAATCTGGAGTTGAAGCCTCATGGATTTTCCCATTAAATGGGATAAAAATTGTCAGACAGGTGCAAATCAGTGTAAGTGTTTTTGACCGCTGTGGGGGGGAATGCCATGCAAAATCCGCGTTAATATTTCTGTCGCTTAGTAACCCTGACCTCAGGGGTTATCTGAAAGGGGCTCAGAGTGGAATTTTGTTCATTTCCTGAGAGCTCTGCAGAAGCAGCGCCATCTAAGTGGCCCTTTTTCAGAAATCAAGTGAACAGAAACAGGCACACGCATACTGTGGGAAATACTGATAATTTTCCTGAGCAACTGGGTTTAACCTAACTGTATTCTCTATAGGGATTGCAAGTGTGAAATGCTCCTATAGTACCTTGTAGTACATGTGGCCTGTTTGCGTGCTCCAGGGTTATTGAGAAATAACACTTCAAGCCCTGGATAGCAGTAACTGGAGTCTGTTCCAAGTCGTCTTAATTGCTGCACTGAATTCGGGCTGGTTGCAGGGAGAGTTTAGTGGGACTCATGTGTTAACTCTTCTGTTTCTGAGCCCCGTTCCTTATAAACTTTGGGGGTGGTTTGGACCAGTTTGCCCTGATGCCCCTTGCTGAATTTGTATTGAGAACTTAATACCTCTTGCAGAAAGGAAAACCATCCTTAAAAGAAAAAAAAGGCAATCTGCCCTACAGTAGCTGGTATACGAGTGAACAGTTTAAGTGCTTGGATATTCTTGATGCCTCTAGGTGCCTTTAAGACTGGTTAAATGCTTTCCCAAATGCAGTAAGGTTTTTGAAATAGGGTACATAAAGGCACGGAAGTGTATGTGTATGTTTGGAGGTCAGGAGGTGGGACTGGAGGCTGGGAAGAGCATGAGACTTCTGGGTGTGTGGGTAAGTTTAGGATAGAACCCAGATGTTCTGGTTCCAAGAGCTTTATCCACTAGTTTGGTGCTATTCAAGTGGCAGGTTCTGGTCTAAGTGGACTGGCTAAATTTTTGTGGTTCTAGAGTGTCCCCTGTTTCCTGCAGGTTTTCCATAGTTCTCACCCTTCTGGTCACTTCAGAAACAGTCATGGTGTGCTGCTTCAGGTCACTGTGAAGAGACGAGCACTTGCCAGAGCTGGAGCTGATGTGTTGGTTCCATCAGAACAGGCCTCACTAGAGCTCCCAGTAGACCTGGGTAAAAATTGACCAGCCCTGAACTGCATCATACCTCATGCCTTCTTTAAAACATAATGCTCAAAGTGTAAGTTTGAGCTACAGTGTATCTCCATCTTAGAAATACCAAATTATTTGATGAAAGTCTTTAACATCTCTGATGTGTTCACTTACTCCCAAACACAATCCTGTCTGAAATCAGAGTGCCCCAACAGTAATGACACTGCATCAAATTCTGGATTGCTAGAAACGTACAGCAGGTGAGCTTATGAGGGACAGACACCCTTATTTCAGTACCAAGTGTCCCTAGAGATAGAAAAGAAGGAAAGAATTTGAGACGCCATATTGTGAAAGAAGGCTTAGGAGTAGTTGCCTCTCATTTCAGAGACTTTCAGTACAGAATTTTGATCAGAAAGTAGTAATGACACTTAACCCAAAATACACAAGTGCCGACACGAATGTCTTTGTAGTTTGCTGAAGTTACTGCGTGCTTTCCTTTGAAAATCTACCTAAAAGAAATTCTGGACACATTTAGTTGCCTGATGAACAAATCTGTATTTGATTCTTCTTTCAGTCTGGCTCTTTTGATGCTGGCAGAGATTAAATTAAACTACGTGATAGTGTCTTTGTGTTTGTTCCAGTCATATAAAATTTTCTACTGTAAGGTTTGTATGCCCCAAAATATGCTAATGAAGCTTTGACTAGACATGTATGGCTACTGATTTGACTGTTGTTTTCTTTTCTTTCAGCTTTGCAGTGTATGGATGATTCCAAGCCGTGTGTTAATGAGGGAAAGTGCGTTCCGTATCAAAACGGTACAGGATATTGCAAGTAAGTTGGTTTCGTTTCTAATAAATTTAATTACCAATCTTCTTTCATTCAGGGTCCTAGCCAGAAAGGAAATGTGAATTGTTAAGATTTTACCGGGTGCATTCAGCGTAACGGTTTTAGCACAGTTGGTGTTTCTTGATAATGCATTAGTTCTTATGTGCTAGCTTTTTGTAACGTAAGAAATCTGGAATTCTTGTTCAGATCTTTGGCTCTGGATCTATCTGATTTCCTTATATTAGATTAGGTTAGGAAGTGAGGCCAAAGCAATCCTAGAGGTAAACTCTGTACCTTGCTTCCAGACCCACAAGTTAAGTTGGAACTTGTTCTCCATCTTATAGCTTGCCTTATATTATAGACCTTCAGCCCAAATTTGAGTATTTTTGAGGTTTTTCAGAACTACTCTTCACTCTGAAGTATGCCAGTTCCCTTCTACATGCTGGAGAGCAAGTAATATGTGGGAGTTGCAAAAACAAACTAGCAAAAATACCCAAACACACACCCACGTTTGTCTTTATCACATAATTGATTTTGGTAAATGTTGACACCCATCTTCAATGGTGCCTTCACTTTGCTGCACGGAAAGCTGATCAGCAGGAGCTTTGGTGGAGTGTGTGGTGTCTGGAGAATTATATGACATCTATTTAAATGCAGCTCACCTTCCAAACTGTAGTATTTAGATATTTTTTTTTTAATGAAGTGATATTATGCAAAAAGATAAATCCTTCTTGTTTGGCAGGGTTAATTTACCATGTCTGCTGTAAACAGATTATTTTCTAAACCTTTACTTCATCAGTGCAACTTGTGCCATTTTCTAGCGTGCTAAATCCCTTTTTTCCTAATTCCAGCATTCTTTAAATATTAGTGAATTTTGTCTTGTTGATTTAGCTTGGCTAACGCAGCTCCGCTCTTCACCCTTTTCTGTGTATCCATCTTCCCTAGCCACAACCTTTAGTTCTTTATGTTAATGTGGTACATAAAACTTGATATACTTAAATTGCACCTGTGGCACACAAAGGGGAAATCATAATCTAATTTGAGGTGGTTCTCGGTTTCAAATCAATACCTGATGTGCAGAAAGGCCATAGAAAACCAAACACCCTGTTGGTGTTTTGTTTAAAATTTTTATTACTGCTTCCTAGTCTTTTCCTTTCCATGGCTTTATATTGCTGTCAACAGAAACGAGCTGCCCTTCTGAAAAGAAAGCTGGAACTTTTCCTGCTTTTCATTTGTATTTTAAGACTGAAACAAGAAATTGTGTGATATTACTAGGTCTTTCTGACACATACTTGAGCATGTTAGTCAAAGTATGTGGGTCACGATGAAGGTAATAAACAAGACTGGTATTGATGTTGGTATCGCTTCTACCTTCCTAAGGATGTTTTCTCCAACTTGCGTGTCCCTCTTAAGCATGTCTTCGACTGTTAAAAAAAAATAAAATATATAAATATATATTGGTTCATCTGATGAACTTCTGTTCAGTATTTGTAGTGCAGATCTTGACACATTTCCCTTATCACAGTGGCAGCTTTGACCACTCTGACATTATTTTTTTTTAGCACAGTTATTTATAATTCTAATGTTGCCTTCTTCCTTTTTGTGCAAAGTCTTCATGCAGGTTTTAAGCTAACCCCTCCTTCAAAGTCCCTTTACAGGTGCCAGAGTAATTGGAAAGGCTAATAGAGGCCTGTACACAGAGATTAGTATGTGTCTGTTTTCTAGTTCTGGCTCAAGAACTCCTTTTTTGCAAAAAGGAAGGAAAAAAATAGCAAAAAGAACGTCGATTGTGGAGACTCTACCTTTAGCAGGCTGCTTCTTAGCATCCTGTTTTGGTTTTAAGTTTTTTTTCTTTCCTGCACTATGAGGAACTCTGAATAGGGGAACTTTCTCTCTGGTGTAGTAACCTAAATGACTTTCTGAATTTTTGATGGATGTAAGAGTGGAAATGTTTTGTTCAGGAAACTTAACTTAGTCCTAAAACAAGTGGCTGGGTTTCTGGGTCTGCAGGATCACCCACTGATTAGCTAAATCTCCACCCCTTCCACTTTTTTCAAGTTTTCTGCAGTACTTCCTCTGCTGGGCAATAAGTTTTTATAATAGGTTCTCTTCCTCTTTCTGTACCTCCTCTTGGCCAAGTTGTTTGTTCTAGTGTGTGGTCAGTCCATCTAGTTAATCTTGCTGTCTGTAAGAAACAAGCAAACAGCTGAGGAGGGGGAACCTGCATCAGGGATAATTATATATAATGAATTAAGACATGAGTAACATAAACACTGGTAAGCAAAGTGTCTTGTCTTGATATATGGCAAAGCAGCTTAGTGCTGGAACAGCTTTCTTTGTCAGAAAAATCCTTCATCTACTTCATTAAAAGAGAAAGCTGGTTTTCTGCAAAGGAACCTTTATTCTGGTGCATCTGGCTTCTGTTATGGGAACGGCGATTGTGACCCTTGTAAGGAAATCGGAGTTGGATCTTTATCAGATTGCTCTTGTGAGTGCCCTTTAAGTAGCTCCGTTCCCCTGGTGACGCTGCTGGCCCATGGCTGTCATTTTGTGGCACTGTTTGATAGAACTACTGACCTTCTTTGACCTTGATTTTATATTTAGAAAATTACACATTCCTGTGTTTGCGTCTTCCAAGGTCAGAATTTTTGCTTGAGAGATCTTTCTACACCCATGCAGTGACTGGCGCGGTGATGATGCAGACCTTCTTCCAAGGAATATGGCCGTATGTGCCATGGCAGTATGAAGGCGACCTGCCCTTCCGAGCTTTCTGGGTGCCCCTTTGACAAAAGGTCGTTTCAGTTTGTGGTTTGGTTTGGCATTGCACTGCAATGGGGGTTGGTTTTTTTTGGTTTGTGTTTCCCCCCCCCCCCCATCAAAGCATCTCCAGCCAGCCTTTTGCACATTGAGGCGTTAAGTATGAAAGAGGCTTCTTGCATACTCTGTATCCAGCGGAGAAGCAGGATAACAGTTGCTCGTTACTTGATGCTAATTGTGAACGTCACGGGACAACTGGTTCTCGTCTCCCTGCTGCTAGGTGACTAGGAAAGTAGTAGTAGTAAGTCTGGAGGATAGTTACGGCTAACTTGCAGTACTTCTGCAGTTGCAGGCAGGCTGAGATGGTGTGGGTACAGGCAGCTGTTTCAAGGACAAGCAGAGCAGGGATTTTTTTGGCAGTGCTGCCCCGCTGTTTTCTGAGGGCAAGGGTCTGCTCTGCCGCGGGTGAGTGCAGGACTGTCCCTCTGTGCTTGGTGTGGGGCAGGGCTCTGAAGCAGAGGGTATCTTAACTGGTTTCCCCATGTTTGGCAGCTGTGGCCTCTCCCAACTTCCCTCTCCTGTGCCGTCCCAGCGACAGGCAGCAGAAGCAAGACTGTGCCAGGGAGAGAAGCAGAAGTGGGAAGGAAGGGAGTTGGGGTAGGGGTGTGCCAAAGTTTAGGGAGGAAACTGGGCCGTGTTACTTCTCGTGCTTTGTAGGTTTTTAAGATTGGATTTTTTTGACCTTGGGACTGTTGATGTTATGTGCCCAGAAGGAATGTCAGTACCTCCATATGAACCGAAGTACTGCTTTAACTCTAATGTCTTTTGTTGGGTCCTAATGGTAAAAGTAAAAAAAAAAAAAAAAAAAAAAAATGTACAGTGGCAACCATGGCTTGTTTGCTGTGTTTAGTCAAAAGTGGAGACTGCTGAAATGGGCTGATTCCAAAAGGAGAGGCTCCTTCAGCACATCCTTTCATGCCCAAAGCTGTTGGGATCTGTGCAGCTTTGTGTGCTTCTGTGCCTCTTCGGTGAGCAGTGTTTTTCTCACTGTGCACAGAAGTTTGTGCATGCTTTTACATTGCATGATACAGTTTTTACCTGTTGCTGCCAACTTGGAGACAGGAGGACCTCAAAGCAGCAACAGCATGGCAGTAAGGGGTGTCTGTCCCAGTTCTAACCCCGAGTAACTCCAGCTCCCTTGCCAGGTTTTGGACCTGCCTTTCTTTCCAGCTGGATCTTCATAAATGAACTTTAACTCAGATTTAAGAGGACTTCTGGGTCTGAAGGCAAGATGCTAGACTGCAGAACTGCTTCTGAGACTGCAGCAGATATCTTCTCAGGATCTATCTTGAGAGACTAATCACCCCTGGAGCAGTGAATGGGGAATACCCGTAGGAGACCTTGTAGCAGGATGAGGTCTGAGAGTTTTCCAGAAGAGGCTAAAAGCAAAAGTTGAAAAGTTGTCCTTTTCTGAGAATGGGCTGCCCTTTCCTGTTTCCTTCTGTCTCCTTTCAGAAGTTAAAGGAGACCCTAGAGACCAGGGCACAGGAAAAAGAGGAGAGTACACACACTTCTAGCTTCAAATCTGGGAATGCAGTGATGATTTAAGTCACTCAATCAAAATTTTCTTACTGTGATTTACCTGTGCAGACCAAAAGCTGTTCAGAGCTCTGATGGTCAGAAAAAGCTGAACCTAAACCTTGCCTGTTCAGGCTTGGGTTGCTGTTGCTCCTTGGTATACTGCAGAGTGGTAGGTACACCGTGGAAGCGCTTTCTGTGGACTGGAAACAATAGCTGCATACTGCTTTAAACGCACAACAGAGAGGCCGTCCCATCCCATAGTTTACATTCAAAGTATGACGCATAAATGGGAGCCTTGAGCCTTGAGACATGGGAAGGAGCGTTTGTAAAGCTAACCAGAGAATCCTGTTCTCCCTCCTGAGAGGAGGTGTAGGTGTGGGAGTCAGAAGTTGGGAGCCAGAGGGAAGTCTGGTTAAAATCTGTAGCAAAATAGCTGAGACCCTTCTCATGTTAGTCATCAGACTGCATTTCCCCCCCCCCCCCTTCCGTTGAAGCATCTTCCAATCGAAGTGAAGGGAGTGTTGGGTTGAAAGAGGGGGAGAAGCAAGACTGCTAGGGAATTCTTCCCTTCGCGTTTTAAATTAAAACCATCTGCTTCCTTCTGTGCATCTCCAGATGATATCACTGGGCCTGAATAGGAAACTCCCATGAAAATCAAACATCTGGAAGACTGGTTAAAAAAGTCTATAAGGTGATTTTGCAGAGACTGTCCTGTGAATGTGCCCAAGCAAATATAGTATGGCAGATGAGGAGGTTTTTCCAACAGGCCAGGCATATTTTTCAAAATCTTTTGAAAGGAAGAGAGAACAAAGTATTGGGAGGCAACTTCAATGTAGTTTTGTGGCTGAAGAGCCAAAAATGCAGCTTTTGTGAGTCTTCTACTTTCACTTTGTAGTGTTAGCTTGTTAGAGTGAATGCGGCTGTCTGGATTTGTGGATACTTCAAATTTGGATAAATACCTTCATTTTGTTTTTACGTCTCTTGTTTAGCTCCATGAGAGCCTGAACTAAGGCAAATGCAGGCTGGAGCTGAAAAGGAGGAGGAAAAAAAAAATGGGCTGAGCTCTGACTAAAGTATTTGTGCTGGAAAGTAGCCCAGAGAGAGTAAAGGAGAAGCTTTAATTAGAAGCAGCTGCATAGTTGATGCAGCCCACAGGACATTTTCCCATTTCAAACTCTCTAGCTTTCAGAAATCATGATTTGAATTAAGTTGTATGTGAAATTTGTTCTTAAAAGATTAAATTCCTGTTGAAGTAGGTTAAGAGACCTCATGTGCTTCCAGAAAGAGCCAGAACAAACTGCATCTTCCTGTTTCTGTTTCTGAGTGTTAGATGGAAAACTGAGGAGAAACAGTGGCTTTTATTTGGAAAAGATTTGGTTTCCTGTTCTGAGCATGTCATTTGGAGCTGACACAAGCTGCTACAATTTTAAGCTGTTCTGTAGACAAGTGGCTTTTTTTTTTTCTCTCCAAAAGAGAACTTGAAAGAGTAGCTTGGGATGAGAGCAGAGCAGGGGTGGTGGGAAGCTGGAGTTGCTGTTGACGATAATCATATCCTTTAAAGTTGTCTGGACTTAGACCCTGCTTTTTTCAGTGTTTGCCTCTATTTTTAGAGAAACAATGTGGTGCCCAACATGAATCGGGGCAAATATTTGCAGTTTTGTCTATGCCAACATTTAGGACTAAATTACTAGTATTTGTGCCTAGAAATGTTGATGACAGGAGACATGGTTGAAAATCTGGACTGTACATTTTCTGTCCTTTAACATTCAAAAAGGATTGCACTGAATTGCTGGAGGGGAAAATTGCGTAACTGTGTGACCAAGCGCCTCTCCAGGAGGAGAACAAAATGGTGGGTACAAGGGCCATGTATACCTGACCTACCATCTTTCCACAGGCAGGCACATTCCCTCTGGCATGTTCTGTAAGGCTTTGTCCTTCCAAATATGAATAGCTAAAGTTAAAAGAACTTTTGCTGTTCCCTTCTGGAGTGTTCCCCCATGCTTTTCCGATTAGCCTCAGAAGATACTAGAGCAAGCCTGGTCTTGGAGCACTCTTCAACTTTGTACCAGAGCATTTGTGTACAAAACGCTGGGCCATTTGTGGGTGATGGTTGCGAGTGTTGTTCTAGAGCACAGGTCTCAGCTTTCCTCTTAAATCATACCAGAAATGCTCTTAATCAGTGTTTATGCTCCCCCTTCCTTGTTACCGAGGGGCAACAGTTAAATGCACCTTCCGGTATCCCTGAGTGTTGGGGGTGGGAGAGAAGGCATTATTTTGGTGGTTTATTTGCTTGTGGACAAAACATGAGATGTTCCTCTCGACTTTCTAGTTTGTTTTACAGCCTTTCAATGACAAAGCGCTTTAGGACTTCTCTTTTAGGTGTGTTTTGGTTTATTTGTATTTGTTGGAGTGCTTGGGTGGTGTTGGAGGACCTGTTGTTTGTCTGATGAGGTGCCTTAGGTAGGGTTCTGTGAAGTTCTGGTTTGTTGCTCTTTCTTTCATGGTAAAGAGAACTACAAGTGCATGGCCATTGTCTGCTGCGGTTCGTCTGAGGAGCTTGGTGTATTGCTGACACCGAAGACTGCTGAGCTGCCCAACCCCCCCCACTTGCTGGTGGTGGTGAAACCAGAAGAAATCCCTATAACGAAATCTCACAAGCCTTCTGGGACTGAAGTTCAATTTGACTTTACGCATTCATCAGCTCCATATAGATGTCCAGAAACATGATTTAATGGTAGTTACCCAGACGGTCTCTGAGCAGAGCTAGCCAGTGCGCCGTGTGCAGGCTTGAATGCCGTGGGAGTCGAGCACTCCTCCGGCTCCTGGCACAGCTGTCTTTGCTGGGTGCCAGATTTCTATGTGATCGAGCTCCTGCAAAGCCGTGCTGTAGCCCGCTGGCGTTTGGACTCATTTCTAACCCATATCGAGGAGGGATTTGGGATGTGTTAAAGGAAGCCTGTAGAACTGCCATGGTTTAGGCTTAGAATACCTGAAGACTGCCTCTCTTGTGATGTGGCAGCAGCTCATGCTGACTGACAGCCTTCAGCTGTTATACAGAGGATGGCACAAGAGGCAGTGGATATTCTGCAAATGGTGTTGTCTCGGGATTTGCTTTCTGTAACTTTATTAATCCTGCCTTGCCCCACAAAAACTCTCCTTTCATGTCTGTTCTTGGGTACGAAGTTGAAAGTATTAAGGTATGGTGAAAGGAACCTAATTTGGATGTGGGGAATGGTAAATTACAATTATGCACATCTATTATATGACTTTCCTGCTTTAGACATAGGGCTAAAGCTAGTTAATAAATTTTAACATGAGAAAAAACAGTTGTGGTCATCTAGTAATGACCCCTTGCGTAACTTGGATAATAACCTCTCTGAATAGCTGTGTTTGAACTAGCGTGCATATTCTTTCTGAAACAGCCAATCCTGGTGTTCTTTTAAACAAGCGTGAGTGAAGGAGAAATTCCACTGCGACCTTAAATGCGTTGTTCCAGTTGTTTCTCTCCGCTGCTGAGAGACTGCGTATAAGTCTGTGGCTGAAGATAAAGATATTACCCTATTTCTAGTTTGAATTTATCTAGCTTGAGCTTTTAACTGCTCAGTTCTGTTATCCCTGTACCTTCTAGATGGGGAACTATTGTTAAATCTGAGTTTCTTTATGGGCACTTAAAGTTTTGGATTAGCTGTCTCCTTCCCTTTTCCCTTTGATAAATAGACTGAGCTACTTGAGCTTTACGTTGCGTCAAGAGTTTTCTATTAATCATTACTGTTGGCTTCTTTGAATTAGTTTCAGCTCTTCCTTCTTAAAGAGCAGACACCAGAACTGATGTAAGGGTTGTGCCATGCAAATATCAGGTGTAGCATAATCTCATTTACTTCTGCTTGATATTTGTTGTTTGTACAGCTAAAGTATTCCTTGCCAAACTGTCACACTAGGAATTAACATTCAGTTGACTGTTAGGAACCACCAGAGCAAGTCTGTCTTTCCCAGATCAGTCTCCTGTTTTGGGGAGGATGCTGTATATATTTGTTTCTAGATGTATGACTTCGCAGTGCTAAGGCACACTTTGCATGCTGACTGCCGTGTTAAGCAGTTTGTGTTACTACTCTCTATGAAGAACTTGTCTTCTCACCTACATGTTTGACCATCATTGGTGTTTTCCGTTGTTATTTATTGATAGAAGTGTTGAATAGTATAGGCACAAACGCAGATCCCTGTAGTATTCTGTTTAAAACATAGCTTCATAACCATTCTTCATTTGTTTTTTTTTTTTAAACTGAATTTTAAGGGCTATCCAGTTAAGCGTGGGTTGTGTTGTGTTTTTTTTTGTTTTTTTTTTTTTAATCCACTGTACACTTCTAAGTGTGTAAGGAATAGGCAGTCCCTTTACTGTTACATTCTTGTCTGGAGGCTAACGAGAGACTTCGTGCATTTCTTGCACTTGGAATCTCCTCCCTTTGGATTTGAATACATCATTGATGTAATAATTGCATCTCTCCCGTTCTGGAACGAAGCATATCTAATGTTCACCTCTGAATTTTTTTGCAATGAAATACATGTTCTCTCAGGCTGTGTGTATCTTGGGTTAATTACCAGCTAAGGCATGCAGTTGTGCATTATAGGAAAAAAAAAAAAAACTGGAAGTGGACAGTCCTGTTCTCTGTTAGGTGTTATTTTTATCCCGCATATACTCTTGCAGCTTTCTGCTACCTGAAAGAAGCAAATGGAACTGTGGGTGACACAAAGGTGGGACTTGTAGGCTTGCTTGCCTGGGTCCTGTATCACTGGAAGTTAAATGGAAAATTCATAGTACAAAGGCCAGTTAAAAGATGGATTACAGCTGACAAGTGTAGTCAGATTGTATTGACATAAGTTTAGGTTAGAGAGAAATAACTACAATTATTCTGCAATCGCAGATCTTTGTATAAAATATTACCCTAGTTGTAGATAGTGTGTGTGTATTCGTTTTTTGTGTGGGAGACAGAGGAATGATGACCTTGTTGTTAGGGTGCTAGCCAGGGGCGTGGGAGACCTGACTTCAGGGCTTGCGCTGCTAGCTGAGTGCAGATTTCAGCATGTCGCGGTCCCAGATGTACTTATCAACAAGAGGATAACAGTATATTCCTGTCTCACGGGAGTGTTGTGCAGAAAGATCTGCTACAGATCTTCAGGCCCTCAGACACTGCATTTGTACAAGGTTTATAAATATTTTCAAAGATCGATAATACCTGGTGTTTATTACTGAAACTATTGATTTGCTTCTAAAAAGGGATGCTTGTTAGAATGTGAGTAAGTGCAAGGAATTAATTGTTACTCAGCAGTTCTTTAACACTTAGGCTTTTACTGAAGTTTTGAAGCGAAATGCAGGAAGTTCCTGCAATTGATATAACTCCAATTGTATGCAGTATTTATTTTGTAATAAGCCATTTCACAATTTGAACTTAAGTCTTCAGTGGTCTCATCTGGGACAATCCCAGAGGAAGGGCATGTTACATCTATGACGTTAGCGTTTAGGATTGTTAATGTTCCCACTAACTATGGCAAATTCCAAGACTTGCGGTGGTGATGTGACTTCATTTCTGGTATCTTCCCAGGACAGCAGGGCTTCAGGTGAACATGCTGCAAAAAATTTCTTCTGTGTTGCAGGTGTCGAGAAGGCTTTCTTGGAGACTACTGTCAGTACAGAAACCCATGTGAAAGCAATACCTGTAAGAACGGGGGAACTTGTGAAATGACATCTCTGATAGGAAAGGCTACCTGCAAATGTGCTCCAGGGTTCACGGGAGAGGATTGTCAATACTCTGAATCGCACCTCTGCTACGTGTCCCAGCCCTGCCTGAATGGAGGAACTTGTCATCCGCACAGCCAGGAAACGTATGAGTGTGTCTGTCCTCCAGGTTACACAGGTGGGATTCTGCGTTTGTACCTCCAGACTCTCTCCTTTCTGAATTATTTGATGCTGGAATGTTCTGGGGCAGTTGTAATATGCTCTCAGTTTTGCTAGCTCCAGCACAGCAAATGAGAAGTCATTTAAATGACTTCATGACCAAAAAAAGCGAAGGGACGTAGGGAATCAAACTCCCTACCCTTTATATGTAAGCAGAAATACGTTTAGATCTTGTGGGGTTGTCCAAGTGAGAAAACTGACTGCAGAACCTGCTCTAGAGTGGCTGTTGCATTTTGAGTTGAGAGTCCACCTTCTAGAAAAAAATGAAGTAAATTTGGCCAGCAAAATCTTTCTATGGGAAAACTGTAATTGAGTGAGGGGAAGCATGGAAACTCACTCCTTTCATTCTTGAAGGGGACCTAGAAGAAGAGTGACTGTCAGTTTGTAGTATGATTTCAGGTCATGGGTTATTTTTATAAATCATAACATTCTATATCTTGCTGCTACCCTGTAAATAAAATAACTATACTGTAACCAGCAAATTGATTTTTTTGTTTCAAATATAATAACTGCAAAATGCAGACGTAAATTTTCCTGTAATAACTTTTAGTACACCAATCACTTTGAGGTAGCATGATGGAAGCACTATTTTCCATAGAAATAACTTCTTGTTAATGGAGTGATCTGTCTTGATCCTACAGGAAAGGATTGCCAGTGGATTGATGCCTGTACATCTCAACCTTGTGCCAATGGAAGTACGTGTACTGTATCTGGAAATAAGTTCTCCTGCATCTGTCTGTCTGGCTACACTGGCCAGAAGTGTGAGATAGATGTGAATGAATGCACCACACCAGGCCTTTGTCAACGCGGTGGGACCTGCATCAATTTGCCCGGTTCATACCGATGCCAGTGCAAGCCAGGCTATACAGGGCATCGCTGTGAGAGCGTATATGTGCCATGTTCCCCGTCACCCTGTATGAATGGAGGAACTTGCCATCAAACAAGCGACTTCACCTTTGAGTGCAACTGTCTGCCAGGTAAATGATGCTTCTTCAAAGTGCTTGGTTTCGTAGTCTTGTCACTGCATTCCTGCCTGTGTTCTTCTGGAAACTTCTCTTGGAGTTTCTGTGTGGTATTTGTGTAATGTAAGGTTGAAGGGATAAATCTCAGCAAGGCAAGGAAGCTCTGTTAGTCTGTCAATTTGAGTGCCATGATTTCATAATATGGGTGGGAAGAAAGGGGAAGAAGGCTAGAAATTAGATTTCTTTGGAACCCAGTTAGAGACAGAGAACCAAATAGGTAAGAGCGATGAGGTAGATTCAAGGAGATTAAGGTGGTATCTCCTAAAGCCCATTTCGAGTGTGAAATTCCATGAACATAAACCTCTACAAATACAGTTTTGTGTCAGTAAAGGCCAGAGTTAACTTCAGTGCTTGAATGAAGATGAACGTGTCTTTCTCCTCAGTCTTTACCCCTAAAACATGCTAGGTTCTATTCCCATCCATTTTCTCCTCCAATTCTTCCAAATCATAACGAGATATTTCCAACTCATCACACCCTTTTTGTCCTGTAATACCTCCAGATAAATTATGCTTGCTTGTTTTCTGATGCTGTTAGCTGCCCTGAGTTCATCCACAGCAGGGGTGGTGTGCTTACTCAGGATCATGGGCTGTATTGGTTTTGTGTATCAAGCTGAGCTTCAATCACCAAGGCACCTGTCTCTAAAAATGACCATGTGTCACCTGGTTGGGGTCCTGGTGGTCTCATCCTGTCCTCCTCTTCCCCATACACTTCTCGTACTGACCACAGAGCAGTACTAGTCATCTTTGCATATCAGGTTTCTTTTTTTAGGCTGATATCTTTTTACTAATTCAGTCCATGGGAAACTGATTGTTTAGAAATGCTTTTGACTAGACTTCCTACTTAAGTGTATTGCAGTTTGGCACATGAATACTTAGTGTGTGGTAATCTAGAAAAGTAAACTCTCTCCTGTTAAGCATTTCTCTCTGTTATTTATGTGAAAGATGTAGCTGCCGTATACTGTTTAGGATGAATGTAGAGTGACTCTTCTCATGAGGATCATCTAGAGTCACAGGTATGTGCAGAAGGAGCATTTACAACTTGTGAAAAATAAGCTCTTTTTGGAGACCTTTGTCTTGAAGTGTTGGCTCAGGTGACCTTAAGTGTACATTGCCAACCTTAGTGAGTGCCTGCACAACAACTCTGAGTTGTCTGAGCAAGCATGTGACTTTGAAGAATTTAGGAAAGTCGATCTTAAAATAGAAGGATGCATCATCTTTGTTTTTGTGTGAAAGCAACCGTTTCTAACTATGCTTGAAGAAAAAGTGCTTGAACATATGATAGGGTCTCTGAAAATGCTGTATCTTAACTAACTGTCGCTCTCAGAGAATGTATTTTTCTGCTTTGCATCTTTTTAAAAATGAAATTGTAAACTAAGTATCTCCGGATTAACAGGTTTGATGAGAAATTCAGACTTGTCTTAAAGTCAGATCTGTTTAGCCAGTCCAAGGAGCAGATCTCATGCAGAAGCAGTGTGGTGGGGAGAACAGGAGAGGAAGATGAAGTTTGAAGGACTTGATCCTGTAAAGCTGATAAGACAGTTTTGCTTTCGTGGTTCTCTTACAGGGGCATGAGTCTGGGTAGAAGCAGATTTTCCCTTAGACGAACATGTGGGCTGGCTAAACTATGGTCAGGAAATGAAAATGAGATTACTATAGTAACAGTTACACACCCACACTGCTCACACACGTTTTGGATTATTAGCTGCTTTTTTGGACTTGTTACACAACGTGTATAGTGGGGCTGAGTTAATGCAGCTTTGAGAGTCTTCACTTCTGTATTTCCTGTATTTGTTTAAGTTGGCCGTGTTGTTTTGCTAGCTTGATTTTTAAAACTAATCATTTGAAAAACAGCAAAAATAGGAAGAGGTTGAAGAGGCCAAAATGCTTACGTTAAACTCTTTGATAAAGGCAAGTCACCCAGACATTTCTTCATCCTTAATGAAGCACACAAAGCGAAATTTCTGAAGTGTTGGAAAAGGTTCTGTCCAGAAAGGAAAGGTCAACAGAAAGAAAAGAGAAATGGTGGCCTGTCATGCCCAGGGAAGATGTGAACAAGGCCTGCTCATCTGGAAGACAGTGCCAAGGTTATGGACTAGAAATTCCTCTTTAGTCTCCCTCTCTGAACTGGAGCAATGCTGATGATATTGTGACTATAAATGGAATTGCTCTAGCCCTTCCTTCTGGACTGCCTTAAGACGTTACCATTGCTCAGCGCTATGGCTGTAGAGGCAGGAGGCAGCTACATCTTGAACTGCTGGAATGGCTTTTGATATGATTTTGCATCTTGTGGCCTGTGAAACTGCTTTGAAGAAACTGATTGTGCCCAAGCAGCAATTTAGGCATCATTAGGTTACTCCCGGACTAGCCCTGAAATGGGTTCTTCTTTCCTGTAGATGTTTTCTTCTTGGCTTTTGAGTGAATTTCATTTTTTCGCAAATACAGGTACATGAGAATAAGAGCTTGAAATTGTGGGGGGAAAAAACCTACAACCTGGAGTTACACGTCACAGTAGCACAAGTACTGTTTATGTACAGTGTAGTCAAGCTGCTATTTTAAATTCTCAGATTCCCACTTCACTTGTGGATTTACGCAAACAAATCTTGCATTAGGTAATTCATGAAGTCATGTGTGATAGAAGAAGTCAGCATTTGGTGGCGAGTGTAGTGAAGCGTTACATATATACTGTCAGTATTACATCTGTATGAAAGGTAACTTCTTACTTTCTATCTCTCTAGCATAATCATTTTTCCTCTGGGCTTTGATTTAGGTAAAAACCAGATTGTAGACAAGTAGGCATGTTAGGTCAATCATAACAGAGTCATAGTAAAAAAAAAAAATAAAAAACCACTTCTGTGAAAGAGACTTAACCTGAAGCATTACCAACTCATTTAAATATAAGAATGGGCCCATAGTTATAAATATTTGACAAAAAAGGAGTTCATTTGGCATCTAACCTTTAATGGAATGTTAAAACAAGTCAATAGAGGAAGTTCTTAGCTGGGAAAGTGATTATTCATTGTTATCCATCAAAATAATTACCCATTAACTAAGATAAGGACCCTAGGGAATTCCAAGGGCTTGTTCAGGAAACGATCTGTCAGGCTGGAGCAGGCTGTTTATGAGAGCTGGAACACTTCCTGGGAAGAGGAAGTAACCTCATGCCGGTTTGTAGCAGAGCATCACGCTGCCCCGTGCGGTGAGCATCATGAATGGGGTCTAGCAGCCATACTGAATTTCCCTCTGTGGGGAAGACTCTGCCTGCTGGGATTTCGAGATGAGCTGCTTCCTGTGGGGTGTGAGGTTCCTCGTTGTGGCAGTCTTGGGGTACCAGACGGCGTGCGTGCCCCTCTGCTTTGGGTGAGCCGTCTCTCTTATGTGGAATAGCCCATCTCATGTTTGTTTCAAGAAGCTGAACTGTCACAGTTGCATGCAGGTGACTGCTGTTGGGTACCTGGTAGGTAGAACTTTATTTCTTTGTTAAAATGATGCAGGTCAGTTGTGGATACTGACTCCTTCTAGCACACCTGACTTCGTGGATTACCTAATACAAGATTTGTTTGTGTAAATCCACAAATGAAATCCCTAATTTCTTGTCAGCAGGCCCTAAATCTGGCAGTAAGTTGACATTTTTGTTCAGGTACAATTTCCTCTCTCCATGATTAATTGGTCCTGCAGAAAATCTGAGGTGTAATTTCTAGGTTGAAATAAGGCTAAGGATTAAGATTTGGAGGGAATTGGTTATAGTGCTCTGGAATGGGGTGGAGATTTCAGATGACATAGGAGTAAAGTTATCTGCCTGTATCCGTCTGCATACTAGAGGAGGAACAACATGCTGTTAGCAGTGGGAACGCTTTTCCCCTTGAGGTTCTCATTCCTTAGTTTGCTGTGTTTGGAGATACAGAGCAAAAGTCAGGATATGTATTGCAAACTGTTCTCGTGGACGGAGAAGGCGAAGGACAACATGTTAGTCCCAGCACAGGGGGGAACAGGAAACAGTGTCAGGTGTCCAAATACATCAAAACAGTGAACTTCTTGGCTTTCTGGAAAAGAGTCAGGTTATATAACTGCAAAATCTGATCCTGGGACCCAGCTTAAGGAAAGCTCACGTGTCTCAGAGCAACTTCATGCTTGTCGTGCTCAAATGTAGGTGCGTTGGCCCAATCAACTGTGAGTCTAAAGGACCGGTTTTACCAATGAAAGCTAAGTTTCACTAGGATGGTGTTACTTACAGATTAAGCAGGTTGCAATATTGCAGTATATGTTCAACTGAAGAGGTCACAAAAATCATGCCTTCACAGCTTTTTAGATGTTCTGAAACTAAGCCAAAGTTGTTCTTCAGAGTAAGACAAATTTAAAGGGAATTTGGGAGTTGGGAAGTTACCAAAAAGGAAACTCGTGTTTTCTTCAGCTGTGCACTCAAAATAGTGTCGTCTTCACCATTTCAACCCTTCCTGATTCCCTTTCCCTTGGAGATGTCTTTTGACTGAGCACACTTGGCTGTGTGTCATTTCTCTTGAACCTTTCAGTACATCTTTTTTTTTTTTTTTGTAAGTTCTTTTTTTGTTTCTATTATACTGTCACCGGTGGTATCCTCCAGCTTTTAGTGTGGGATTAATGGTTTTCTACATTTGCATGAGATGCTTGAGGACCAGCTCTTAGATGGTAATATAACTGGTTAAAATGTGAACACGTACAGTGACTTGGTGAGGTTTTAGTGTTGGCGTGACTTCCATGCTTTATTATTACTCAAAATCATTGGGCCATGTTAAATTTGTGTGCAGTACAGCGAGATAGTTTTAAATAAATGCCTGCTGTCAGGAATTTCTTTCCTAGAAAGTAGGATAGGTTTTCATATTGTCTGAGCTGAAAGAATAGGAACTTAAACCTTTTGAGTTTGTGGTTCTGTGTGCACTTCCATGCTGATCACGTTGCTGGCATCACTGCGATCTGTGGTCAGTGGAATGATTCTCCACAAGCTGAAAAGTAAGCTGATAGGACACCCCTGTGTTTTACAGCTGAGCCTTTGGTCGTACATTGTAGCTTTATACAGGTTTTCAATATAGTGATCTGATACTAATTGTATTCCTTGGTAGTTGTTCCTCATCACCTCTTGCCAGGAAGAGACTGCTCTGATGATCAGGATTCAGACTAACCATGGTATATTTCCTCTTCATTTTAACCTTACCTACTGCCATGAAATTTGCAGCATCTCGGGTGAAGGTGGGAAGAGCTTTGAAGGGAGAAGGTAATGCAGCTCTCATGTTGAGTGTTCTTCCTTGCTGATGGATGCTAATGCACTTGATGCAGCTTGATAACAGCACTCTGCTTCTGACTCTTACCTGTAGTATCAGCAAAGTTCAAGAGGTGGGAGTGCATACAAATCATCTCAAGTCTCTTGAGATTAGCGGTAGTCTGGAGAAGCTGCTTCAGAGCTTTATGGTCTTGGTCTCATCTGCCACACAGCATGATCTGCATTGGACCAGATGTTGCTTAGAGGGTCTGTGTGACTTGATACAGATGCTATGGAAGCGTCTGGAATAGGGCATCAAAAGTAGAGGGGTTAAAGAATAGTTTTGGATGAGAGGACTGTGTCATGTTAATATTGCATTCCAAAGCAGTGAAGAGGCAAAGCTGATGTTTTAAATTAGCATGTGTGTTCTGGAATCATTTACTTCATCTACATTAGCATGCATCCACTTGTGCTTTAATAAATAGCTCTCTCATCCAGCAGAAATGGCAGGTTTATTTGATGAAGCACGAAGTAAATCAGCAGGGGAAATTGAGGGGAAGACAGATTATTGACGATTCCCTTCCCTAATGTCCCCACTTCTCCTTATTTGAAAGGAGAGTGGGATCTAGCAAGGATATTTTGCCGGTGTGGATATGTTCATTAGGAGCCTTGATTTTTCATTGGGGAAGGGTGTTTGATTTCTTCTGCTTATCAGTCAGGGCTTAGTGTGTAAGCATCACTTGGGTGATGGCTGATTTGTTGGTCGACTGACTTGCGTAACACTGAAGAGGGCCAAATCAAGAATTTGGAAGCTCATTTTCAAAGCATAAAAGATCATCTTTCTTTGACGTGGTGAATGCATATGAACTACGCTGTGGTATTAACAAAGTGAATGCCAGGCACTTTTTTTGCCATGGGAAAAACTTGTCCTGGGTGATGCTCTAGCTGCTGCTTGATGGGCAGTGATGAGTTTACCTCATAGTAAACTAAATCTCTTGGTCTTCACTTTGTTTGCTTTGAATGACAGTGTTCATTAGTCACCTAAAGAAAAAATACCCTTGTCTTTTTGGCGGTGAAAATGTATTTGGCTGTCTACCCAGGGTAGTGGTGGTCTAACTGTGTAATCTGACCTGCATGCTATCAGCAAAGGCATTCAATGAAGTCTGTGGTCAGCGTGCTACACTGAGGTTCATCGGGATTAGGTTAACAGGGCAAGTATTTAAGAAAGAAAGAAGGGGGGAAGCTGCATGAAGGGTGAATTCTCCTCAAAAGAGGCTGGAAGCCCATTTCAGTCTGCTGTGTTTCTGCTTTGTCCAGGTTTCGAGGGAAGTGTCTGTGGACACAACGTTGACGACTGCCCCAATCACAACTGCCAAAATGGGGGTATATGCGTGGATGGTGTGAACACATACAATTGCCGCTGCCCACCGCAATGGACAGGTACGTACTGTGGAAAACATTCCTGTATGGGCTGAGCACACTTTGTGGGAATGAAACGCAGGACTTCTGGCCTTCACCCAATGTAGAACTCAAGTTGCATGTGGCTGAACACAGCTCACATCTGTGCCTTGTTCTGCAGTCTGGGGGGCAGATGTCAGTGGAGCTCTTAGAAGATCGTTTGCATCAAAGCCGGCACAATGCGGGGCAATTTCCCATTGCACCAGGCAGTACTCGAGGCTTGTGTACGCATGGGTTTGGCAGGCAGGTACTGTGAATCCTGAGCCGCAATGCAGTGCAGCTACCAGAGCTGCACTTCTGCTTGTATGGATTACTTTCTAAGAGGATGTGTGTTTTTTCAAAAGTACAAAGCATGGCTTTGCTGTTACAGATGTGTGCTTTAATGGTGCTTTGCTGATTCATTTGGGGATATTTTTAATCCGGGATAATGATCTTCGTATAGATAAGAGGAATGCTGCTGAAGAACAGGGCAAATCTGAGGGAGAAAGGGAGGGAAGAAAAGAAGCGTATGTATGGGAAGCTTATGTTTTTGCTATAATTTTCCTGCTGTGACTGATTTTTATCTGGAGTTCTCTGACTAGCAAAGCTACTTTTGCTTCATAAATGAGTCTGCTTTACTCTGAGTCTGTAGTGGGGGAAAAAGTATGAATTTCAAGAAAATGTTATGCATGGTGTAAGGAAGCAGCTTACAGGAAATTTGGTGTCATCTTTAGTCACAAAATGTCTCCATACCTCAAAAATAAACAAATACCTCCGGTTTTGGGGTTGGTTTTTTTTGAGTCATACTAATCATTCTTAGCTGGCACACTTCTTCAGTTAAGTATAGTTTTGCTCTTCTTTCAAAATCATAGGTAAAAAACAGCCCTAAAACTGGAAAAACTCAGGTGTGGACTAAATTTGCATTTTTCCTTTCATAAAGTAATTTGGGATACTTGTTTTGGAACTAAGCTTGAACTAGTTAACTCAGCTTCTGAAGGACCTTTAGCACATTTTTATCTGAATCTAGAAAATATTTTGTTTGAAACCAGAACATCTGTAGTGATTGGTAAGTCAGACAGATTTACTGTGAGTTTGACTGCTAGAGACCAGAGGTTTCATTTTGTTCTAGCTTTTTTTTTTCTTGGAGAGCATCATTTGTCATTAACTGCAAAGGAGCTGCCAGTTAAGAACCCTCATTAACTTAAAAAATCATATATTATTAAATGAAGTTAAAACCACATAAAAGTGAAATGCACCACTGCTTGCATAACTCATTGAAACTAGGTGTAAATAGGAGAAAATGAGGCGTCCCCTTAATGAGCAAGTTCTATACCGCTTCTCTGTCTGTATGACCTTAAAGTCTGCAGAAAGTGAAACCTGCAAAGGAAAACATGAAGAGCTTGGGTGTGGAGCCAACAGCCCTTCAGTGATCCCTAAAATCTTGCTCCACGCCACAGAAATTATAAACCTTGTTATAGCTTCTAGCATCTGTCAGTAGTAAATTAATCTTGGGCTTATTCCTGAAGCAGAGGATATGATGGATCATGAGTGTGTGCAGCATGAGTTTATACTCTACAAGGGATTATTTTCCTTTGTAGAGGCATCATAAACTTAGCTTTGGCTTAGAGGATTTGGGTGGATGGCTGCTGTCAACTAGGGATAACTTCTGCAACTCACTTGGAAGAGACCTTGGTGGTAACAGGTTGTGTGTGATTGTTTGGTTTTGTGGTAGATTGTCTCTCTCATTAACCACTGAAATTCTTTGCAATGCAGTTGTGGTGGTTCCCTCTCTGAACCTCTTACGGGCTCTGACTGACTAGCATTGAAAAAAATCATTAGGCCTGTGTTGTGATCTAGTGTTGTGCCATCTTCTGTGTGCCCAGTCTCTCAAGAAAACCTTGTGTGCTGGAAGGAGGCTTACCTTCCATGAAAACCTGGAAAGAGAGGAACTCCCCAAGCCTTAATGTTCCCATGGCTTTTTAAAGCAATTCAATGGAATGGGCTTTCTGAGAATTTCCTTTGTTTATGGCGAAGTTAAGGTTATCAGTGCAGCAGTGGTTTTAGATTGTGGCTTCTCAAGGCCGTTGACTTTCTAGACTTCCAAGAATCAGGTCAGTTTGGAACTAAAACTGGTCTTACTGTTTAGGAAACAGCAGCTTGACTGTTTGAACAACGAACATTATAGCCTTTGGGGGCTTGTTTGAACACCAAAACTGGTACCGTTCATTTTAAACTAAAACATGCGTAACTTCAGAATTAGCTATGCATGTTCATATTGTCATGTGTGTGACACATGTAGGGCAGTAGCTCTCTGCATCCACAGGGTGCTTTAGCGATGGCCATTCCTCTGCAGTGTAACTGCTGATCTGTGTGTCTCTGCAGGCTGAAGGCTCACGATGGTGATGGAGGGCTGTGTCTGGGACCCTCTCTGTGTTGCTTTGCTTGGAAGCCTGTGCAGTGAAAAGCTCTTGGCCAACTGACCTTTAAGAATTCATTTATTGTATCTGTAATATTCCTTTTGCCCAATAAATGCGTGTGCAAGTGATCTCCCATGACATCCGAAAATCCTATCCAGCTCCACGGTCAATGCAGCCATGTGGTCTGAGTGGACAAACTTTCTTGCAAGTCACCTGAATGCCTCTTGTTCTAGGGTGGTCCTGCAGGTCAGCCCAGCGGTGACCCTGCTCCATCATCTCAGTAGCGTTTTCTTACGAAGCTTGTTTCTCTGAATGGACTTCACTCCCTTTCCTGCATCTTCAACTAGAGACTAAGAAGGTGCAGGATAACAGTACATGTCCAACTTGGAGACATGAGCTGTGATGCTGAGGCAGGGCACAAAATAGGGAAGGTAGATGGAAGACTGCTAGAATAGTTTGGTGAGAGAGATGACTTTGTTTCCAAGATTTGACTGCAGCTGATGCTGACAGGAGTAAACTACAATAAAAAATTAGTTACTCAGCAATAAGGAAATATTGTAAAGTGTGGGTTCATCCTTTGCACAAACATGGTTTATAACATTGTAAATCATCTGTAAGTGAAGAGTGGAGAGCTGAGCAAACAACTCTTTCGGAGTCTCTGATAAATGCTTATAGGCCAACAGTGTGCAACTGTGAGATTGAACAATTCAGGAAACCAGAAGCTTCCAATGAGACCTCAGGGTAGAGGACATTGTGTGCTGCTTTAAAAAAAAAAAAGGGGGGGGGCCAAACATGCATGTTTGTAAGTAAATATCAGCCAAAAACGAAAGGATGTTACATTTTCTAAAAATACTTAGATGTATATGTGCTGTCTTCGTAACAGTTCTTCTGCAGTCTCTTCTTTCAAATACTTACTTGTCAAGAAATCTTGGAGAAGTTTAAATTGGTCTGTTTGCAGTTTTAGTCTTTATTTAACCTTTGTGCTGTGGATGATGATCTAGCATGTTTGCTAATATAGTTTGTGCTTCATGGCATAGGGAAACCAGGCCCATTCCTTGCTAGAAAAATCAAGAAGCTGTAGTACATCTGGTGAAGAATAGTTTTGTGTAAAGTAATATTGAAGCATCCTTTACTGAAACAGAATCTGTCCCAATTCCTTTTGGTAACCATCTGCCTCTTGTAATTCCCTGACAGGTGGTAGGCTGGACTATGTAACTATACATTTTTTTTTTTAAATATTTTTTTCTCCTTGCTACTAGAATCTAGCTTTTGAGAGACGGTTTACTTTTGGTCTAATTTCTTATTCCTCAAACAGAGCTCACTGCTTCTTTTTTGTTGAAGTGCATGCCTTCTCTTTCTCATTTTGCAGCTTTTTCCGGAAAGATAAAATCTTGCCTTTCAGAAACAATGACAAGAAATTCCTACTGTCAATAATGTTTTTGTCATCTTCAAAGTTCTCGTATTTCATATGGTTATAATAATTGTCAACCTCATAGATTTGTAACTGGCAAGACGATCTTGGATGTGTTTTGGTGAAGCTGCCCCAGATCTTTCCTGTTGGTGAATGCTAACTGATTTTTTTGTTTAAGGATGACTTTATCTTGTCCCAAGCTAAAACACTTTGTCAGAACCAGTGTGTGTTGAGTCCTTTCAAGGCACTATGTTGCAGATGTGTAATGAAGCTCACCTTTTCTTGGAAATAAATCAGGATGCTTTTGTGAAAGATTGAAGTCTGTTCCTCTGTGCGTGGCAGGCCAGAGAACTTGGTGTGTTTTAAGTGTGATTCGTGTCAGGATTAGCCAAAAATCCTGGTTAAGGTCTGTGCCATGTGAAGACTCTGCTTTATGCTGCTGCTCTGCAGAAGATAAACCAGCCTGGTGGGCTCACTGCAGTCTGAGGAGGAAGGTGTCTTCACCTTTTCTCCCTGCTCCCATCCACCCTCCTCAGTCCCCTG
>VZSZ01006065.1:188250-237087 GCA_013398815.1 Ibidorhyncha struthersii | reverse complement strand
AGTCCACCAAAAAACTCCCCACAAAATGTATGTCAGGGGTTCTATTCAGCCAATCACAAGGCAAGTGATTCTGAGAGAGGCATAACAGTGTGGAGTGGTGTGGCAGCTTCAGCGCTGAAAGCTGTTCACGCTTTAGTCATACCAAGTTTAAATTGGCTGCAGTCAAAAGGAGGATGTAAATGCTGCGAGAGTACTTCTGCGAAACGATTGCGCTACAGATGAGTGTTTGTCAGAGAGTACGTTCTTTGATCTGGGTTGGGCCCCCTCCAAGAAAAGAAGGAAAATCACTTTTATAATAAGCAAATAACGTCTTGATTTTTTTTTTTTAAAGGAAGTCAGTTGTGTTGAGTTGTGAGATACGCACAACTACTAGGAACCAGTCTGAGATAACCAACTGTTTTCAGTTTGGTTACTGATAAGCTAATATTGAAAGCTAATGAACAAATGACTTCTATTATGACAAATGCATGGTTTTGTTTTTTCATAATGTAGAGAGCTGTGTTTTGCAGATAACAGTATGAGGTGTTAGATTTCCCTCCAACTGTTCTAATAAGTAAACCAGGAAGCAAGGATTAATTCTGAAAACTCTTGTGATTATTACTGCTACAATTTTACTATGTTTTTTCAAGTGATAAAATCCTTGTTTTTAAGTAGTCCTGCTGGAGGAAGAAATACATGCACAGAACAGTCAGTTGTACAACTTTTTTTTTTTTAAATAATGTTATTTTTTGTCATTAAGGGAAAAAAATCCAGAGCTCTCAGGACCAAAGGCTAAGATTTATTTAAGTACTTTGAAAACAAAAGGAATCATGATTTGAGTATAGTAGATGGAGATGGTTAAGACGGAACATTTTTACATTCCTGCCAACAGTAAATGTTTCAGTTCTGTGGGTTGGAGAAGGACATGTGTGTGTACTTGCATCATAATTTCTGGGCCATTAATAAACAAGGTGACTGTTAAGCAATATCTAATAAGTATTGTTAAATTGGCAAACCTGTATAAACTGGAGTCTAGGCAAATTGGCAGGGAAGATCTGTGGCCTGTGCTTGAATTTCTTATTCTTGGAATATGGCGGGAATTCCAGGCAAATGTAAGTGTGCAGCTGGTACAGTAGCTGGAGATTACAAATGGGAGGATCTTGGTAGTAGCAACACAGTATACTTAAGAGTCTTGATCCAAGTAATGGAAAACTGCTTCAAGCTAGTGAGGGAGGTGATGTTGTCAGCTGGAGAGGGGGAAAAAAAAGGTCACATCAAACAAATCTAATCTTATTCTCTGATAAAGGGCAGTCTTTCAGTGCTACTTACATCGTATCAGCATTTTAGGAAGGGTGGTAAAAGCAACTTATAAGGAAGTGTGAAAAAAAAAAAAAGGCAAGCTTTCAGTGCTAGAGAATTCTTCACATAGCAGAAAGGGGAGAAATAGTTTATAAAAAAGAAGATCGTGGACTGTGACCGATACTCTGTGGCAGCACATGTGTGCCCATATGCCAGCCTGGGAAGAAATTAGCCGGTGCTTAGCCATTACATTTTATCTGTTAAAGAAACTCAAAATAAGAAGGAACGACTTGAAACTTAAGCTAAACAATTTCAGGTTGAAAGTAAACCATGGACCTTTAATTGGGAAGATGAATAAGTGTTGAGACAAAATATTGATGCAAGTGGTAGGTTCTCCAGATCTTGATGTCAAAGCAAGGTGGATTTGGATAAAGAAATACTTTAGTAAATGTGAATTGCAGAGCTTCCTATAGATATGACTGTGAAATTCAGTATCCTGGGAGAATCATTTCAGACTTAGAGGTCCAGTGGTCGTTTTCTTTAAAACTCCCTGAAACAGTATAATTTTTTTTTTCCTCCAATATCTCCAGTCAGTAAAGCGTTTTATTAGAGTATTTGTTTTGTCTCTAAAAAAACCCAACCCCACGAAAAAACAACCCAGAAAACACCAACTATTTGTGGTTGTCTGTGGAAATACCTGGGGGAAGGAAAATGAGTATTTTAGGTAGAAGAGTGTCAAGAACTCTATTCTTCCTCATTAAGTAATATTCACTGCATAATTATATATGAAAGAATTAAGTTCTCCTGACAAGGGTTACTTTGCTGCTGGCCTGTTGACACTGCTATGGCCAAGATTTACTTGTGAGGCCATCTTATCTCTTCTTAGTCCCTCTGGCTGCTCTGCAGGCCGGCCTTCATGCTTTCTGCTTCTCACATCCTTGCAGGTGTATCATCATATGCTGCAGGCTGCCTGCTGGATTTCATACTGTGCCTTTTTAAAGTTATTTGCAGTTCAGGTCCTACTTTGGGGTCATTTAGGGATGCTAGTTGTCTTTGCCTAATTTGACAGCGGCAGTGTTGGAAGTTCTCGGGCTGAAATGTCCTAGAAATAAGAAGCGGCAATCAAGTTGGATGACAGTGTTTCCCTGGGTTATGTTGTCTGTGCAAGAATCTTCTTGTGTCTGAGTGTCTGAACTTTTACTAACTTTGTTCCATTCTGTGCATCAGGCCAGTTTTGCACTGAAGACGTTGATGAGTGTCAGCTCCAGCCCAACGCTTGTCAGAACGGAGGTACCTGCACCAACCACAATGGAGGCTATGCCTGTGTCTGTGTCAATGGTTGGAGTGGGGACGATTGCAGTAAGAACATTGATGATTGCTTCACTGCCTCCTGTGCTAATGGATCTACTTGCATCGATCGAGTGGCTTCTTTTTCATGCATTTGCCCAGAAGGAAAGGCAGGTAAGGACAGAAAACTTGCATAGGTCTAGCACTTAACAGAAGATACTTCCTGAAGTTTATGCGTTTGCTTGAAGTGGTGTGTTTATGTTACACACTTTGTGACCAAACCAGGAAGAACAAAAGGAAACATGTGCTGTCCATGAGCAAAGACCTTTTAAACCTCTGTAGCTCGAGACAAAGAAGTATTTGTATTAGGCTGGAAGACAAACTTAATACAGTTTAGATTGCAGGGAAAGCAGGTCTTTTTGTATCGCTTAGCAGGACCTGTATTTGCCTGAGAAGTTATACATGAGGGCAACTTGCTCTGTGGCACTTACAATAATTGTACTTAAAAGTCTAGAAGGCAAATTAAGATATTTTTTGCATGAGTGAGGATGCCCTTACTGGCACTGTGGAAAATTTGCTGTTGTAGGGTAGGTAAAAATGTGAAGGTCTCCTGACTACTACCCAGAAATACAAGTGATCAGCATATCTGAAATAAGAAAGTGAGCTTTGTGTGCACCTGTGTTTTCAGCTGTCAGGAAAATCATCATGCTGGTTAGAAAGAGAGCTAGTCAACTGCTCCGAGGAGGAGATTTTGTTAATGGTCAGCCCTTGTACCGCTCCAGAAGTCCTGGAGACATCTCTGAAGTCACAGGATCTATATTTACATGTAATGTTTTATAAGCATGTGGTAGACTACCACAGGGATTTATTTCATGTGTTGAAGCCTATTAGAAATTGTTCAAGCTTTTGGCTGTGGAAGTCTCTATTTCAAATATCAGGATGGAGAATTTGATTGTGTAACCTACAGTCTGACTGCTGTATCTGACTTTTTTGAATGAACTCTTGTACCCCTCCCTAGGTCTTCTGTGCCACTTGGATGATGCATGCGTTAGCAATCCATGCCAGAAGGGTGCTCTGTGTGATACCAATCCTGTGAATGGACACTATATCTGCACTTGTCCTCAAGGCCATAAGGGAGCAGACTGCACTGAGGATGTGGATGAATGTGCAATGGGTGAGTTTCTATTTGCGAGTACTCAAACAGGGAGTTGGGTCGTTTGCTTTATGAATTAACAGAGGGGCAAGAATACATATTTTCCCATAGCTTCTCAACATAAGTACAACTCCTTTCCTGCTCTCCCCTTTCTGTTTCAGTGTCTTTATATTTAAATCACGTGTGAGACTTGGGTCAAAGGGCTGAGTTGGAATAGCTGTCCGTGTTTGAACTGTCTGCCTTTGGAATATGAAAAGCAGTGAGATGCTTAACCATTCTTCATTGTGCAGGAAGGCTTTAGCATTGTGTGAGGAGTGCACACAAACAGATGTGATAATTAAGCTGACCCTTAGAACTGTAGTGTACAATGAAAGTACTGCAGTTTGTATGGGAGTTGTAGCAGCTCCTGCCTTGGTAGAAATACATCAAGGCTGTTTGACAGCCAGAATATGGCTGGATCTTTTGAGTGCCTTCCAAGACTGGTGATCACGTGGGCTTTTAAAGCTGTAGTTCTCTGATATCATGCTGTTGTGTTGTTTTGGGACTTAGCTGGACTCTCCAGTCTTGGTTAGAGTTTCGTGAGTGCTAGTTCATGCTTCTACAGTGTAATGCATGCAAGTAATACCTAACCAGCACTTGTGGAGGTATTAGAAAGAAGCACTTCTCTGAATTTCGTTCCTCAGTCTGCCTTGGATAAGAGTGCCGTTCCTTTTTGAAAACACACGAAGGACTAGTTTGGCACTTTGTGGCTGTAGCGGCATCTTGTCAGCCTCAGGAGTGAAGTAAATGTAAAAGATGATCTGAAGATAAGACCTTGAAAGCATCATTAATTCCCTTAATTCTGACCACTTCATACTCTCCTCTTAAGAACTGTCATTAGTAATACGGACCAGAGTTGCTCCTTTGGTCCATTGGCAATGACAGCAGTCTTTCTTTTTGCCTCTCACCAAGGCAAGTAACTGCCACATGTTTTCTTCAATCACAGTAGCCTCTCCCCAGAAGGATGAACAGTCTTTCCACAGTGTTACTTGCCAGAAGGGAACGACCACTGGAAAAGACCATGATTAATAAAGAATGCTGTGACACTCCTGCTCCAAGGACAGGTTTTGACACACACACGTATACATTTTTCTTGCAGCAAACAGCAATCCGTGTGAACACGCTGGAAAATGCGTAAACACAGAAGGCTCTTTCCACTGTGAGTGTTTGAAGGGCTACACAGGACCACGCTGCGAAATGGACATCAATGAATGCCATTCAAATCCATGTCAAAATGATGCCACCTGCTTGGATAAAATCGGAGGATTCACGTGTCTCTGCATGCCAGGTGAAGGGAGTTTCTGACAAAGATGGGGTTTCCAGCAAAGGAAAAATTCAGAAGGCAAAGCACAGGGAGGGTTGCCAGCTCTGCTGAGGTGGAACACAAAATTGCAAAGGGGTGAGGCTGAACGAAATGGTGAGAGAGCTTGCTGTGCCCGCACCAGCCAGGAGGACTTGGCATTTGTGGGGGGGAAGGAGAGAGCAATTAGAAGACTGAGAAAGAAACCGATCTGTACATCAGCAAAGGAAGTTAGCAGTCTAAGCTGGAGTGTTTGTTAACATATTTGTTACTATACCTGGTTAAGTAGAAACTTAAATTTACGAAAGCAAACCAGGTGCAAACTTTAAAAGAGTGACTGAGTTTTGAGGGATGTATATGGCAATTCTGAAAAATAGCGTTTGAGGTTTTTTTTCTGCTTAAAATACCCCAGATGATGCAAGCTCCCATTGACCTGAGGAAATAACTGTAAAAAAAGTTAATTGATTGAAATTGTGCTTGTAAAATGTACATGTCCAGCATACCAGTGACCTATGTAGTATGCTATTTTGCTTTCTGATAGAACATGGTAAAAAAGAAAGGGGTGCAAGTTGCCAGTTGCTCAGTCTTATAAAGTATAATGAAAGAATTCTGACCCCTGCAGGTGATCAGTTGATACCATGAAAACTGGAATGAGTTTTTATTAATATCTAATCTGTTTTGAGAGATAGAACTCTAGTCCCAAGTATTTCACCCTTCTTAAAGTTTTTCATTTACTCTGTCATTAGGTAAAAAGCCTTGAGCTAAAATTATCTGCCGTGTTTGTTTCTTTACCCTTCACCTTATATTGGTACATACCTAAATATATTGATATTTTCCAAAGTGTTAAAATATAACCCCTTCTCATCAAGTGGAAGAAAACGTTAGATGTGAATTCAGCACAAACTTCTGTTACCGCTGATTAAGTGAGCATGTTCAGCAATGCTGAAAAAGACACATTTGACATCCCTTTTTAACCTCTGATGTATATTCTTACCTTGTGGGTTCTGTCCAAACTGCAAACTTGCAAGGAAACTAGGCTTAGAGTTTCAGCACTGATATAAGAGGCAGTTACACTTTCAAGGGCACTTTCTAAGGCCTCCAGTCACGTCTTACTTATTTTTTTAAAAACAGGTTTTAAAGGTGTTCACTGTGAAGAAGATATTGATGAGTGTCTAAGTAATCCCTGTGTGAACAATGGAGAGTGTCTTGATAAAGTCAACCGTTTCCTCTGTGTCTGTCCTCCTGGTGAGTACTTGTTTCTGGAAGCTTTTCGTGCATCACCTTACCAAGAACTGCATAGATAACCACTGAGAGATTGCAGGTGGTGTGTTTCTTGTGAGTTTGTCATCTTAGTGTGGCCTCTGTTTGAATGAGTGAGTTGCAATAGCTGGTAAATGAGAATAGACATGTATTAGTTGCAGTAGGATTGTGCCTGTAACTGAATGTAAGTGTTGAGAAACATAAAGGGTAGTTGGCAACATGAACTTCTGTTATTGTGTATATCATAGTGAGATATAGATGAGTAATTCGAAATACATTTAAAAAATCTGAGCCTCTGCATGCTTTTTGTCTTTTTCTTAGGTTTTTAGGCAGAAGCCATTTTTTCATCAATATAGTTTGTTGCTTGCATGAAGAGGGAGGTGGATTGGGTCTCCACTTAGAAAAGAAGGATAAATGCTGAGCTTGAGGGATCGATGTTAGCTATAGAGTAAACGTCACGTGTTTTCTTGAAGTGTCTAAGGGTCTGCATCATCTGACATAATCTGTTGATAGTTCGTTAACTATTTCAAGAAGTGTATTGAAAGATACAGTGCTGTATTGCACCACATTCCACACTGCTGTAGTAATTCTAGTCTGAAGGCTCTAGTGATGTATGCATTACTGTTTCATTTTAAGTTACTTGCTTTGATTACTTTAAAGTTTTTATTGGTGGCCTCAGTTTTACAGACAGGCATACTGTCCAGTGATGGACACCACTGCTTCATCTGCTTTATTTCTGTCCGACTCTGCCATCTCAGTTTTCAAGCTGAGGCTCCTTTGACCTGGAGGATAGAAACTATGTTTTGGCTGGTGGTTTGAAGGAGGAACCAATCCACCCAGGGTGTGGTGTGTGTGCTTAATGATGCAATTGAGTTTAGATTTACTGAGGTTATATTTGGGTGGTTTTAATGATTTGCTAATAGATACTCCTGAGAGTGTAGCTGTTTAGATTAACTACTTCAAATTACTTCTGGATTTTCATCTTTTTTCTGCCTTTCAGGATTCAGTGGTGCTGTGTGTCAGATTGATATAGATGACTGCTCCAGCACGCCATGTCTCAACGGAGCCAAATGTATTGACCATCCCAATGGCTATGAGTGCCAGTGTGCCACAGGTTAGTCTTATGTTCAGAGCCCTTGGACTGGAGATCGCATGTAACCTAAATGCATAAAGGGGTGGTCAAAGAAGTGTCAGCATTGTTTCTTTCTTTCTCTGAAATACTGCTTGTTTGTTGTGAAGCTTTGTCTACTCCTTTGTGGCAGAGAATAGCATTTAAGTACAGAAAGCCCTTCAGTTGTGACAGCAGTAAGTTCACAATCGATGGGAGTTCTGGCCTCCCTCTTTCAGACCCATCTCTTGCTTCCCAGAAGGTGACAGCTTCTTCTGTACTGATTATGGAATACACGAGTGGAAAAACAGCAGTGTGAAGCCTTTTACATGTGCCTTACTTTTCTTTCTTCCAAGTCGGATTAAATAGTATACAGTTGAAGAAGTTGAGATGGAAAGAGCAGTACTACTGTGTATTCTGTTTTCTGTTGCGTCAGGCTATTTTATGTCAAAAGTGGAAGACTGCAGTGCAGTAAAAATTTTGTCTGCTGGAAGAAGTGCCACAGAGTAGCTGCCTGCCAGAATGTAGTTAAAATGATTTGTCAGGCATCGTCCAGAAATTTTGACAGAGCTGTGGATGGAACTGAGGTGGTTTTTTTGAATGCACTGAATTCCTTTATTGGTTGGTTAATTACACATGTAGAAGCATCAGGTTTAATTATGGTATTTTCTTATCTTCAGCCCTCCAGGTGTGATGTAGATAAATTTTATTTTAATTTTTACATCTGGTCAAATAAGAGGGTATGGGCAGTTCAGAGCCTCAGTAAGGAATGACTTTTGGTTGCTTTCAGTTAGTGGTGCCTGGTGTATTGCTCGTGATCCAGATTCAGACATGGAATGCACTGGCTTTAGCTCTTCCATTAGGGAAGAGGCTGCACAATTCCCAGAGCCACCTTTGTCCCAGAAATGTGTTGTTAGGTTGGCTAGACTTATGTGCAATTTTTCTCATTTTGAATCATTCCAATAATCAAATTGTTAAGGCAAATTCGACTTCACTAATTTATTCTGCACTGTACAGAATATAGCAGAGATTAGCCTAAAAATTCCTCCTCAGTCTTTTCACACGCCCTCACCCTCTCCCCCTTCCCCAAAGTGCCTGAAGAAACAATGAATTTGTTGGAAGTAGGGGAATGCAGTAGTTCTAATCAGAAGAGGAAAAAATTATTGTTGTCAGAATTCTCCTTTTCACTATTACATGTGACAGAATAAGATGACACTTGCAAAAAGAAGAAAAAAGCTCAAATCTTCACCAAACTTGGAAACTATCTTAGTAAGTCTGTCTCAACTGATGCGTGGTTTGATTGCTTTCATTCACCGGGAGTGCAGAGCTTATCCGAACTAGGCGGGTTTTGGGTCATGTAGTGGAGTGGAATGTGGAGAGATGTGCCTTGAAAACCACGTTCTGAATTTGGGCACTAAACTGCTGGAACCACCTTAGTACAGAAATCCTAGGTCTCCCAGATGAGGAAGGAAGACTACTGCTCGCATGAAGGCACATGATGTATGGAGCATTTTCCAGGAACATGCTGAAAGCAACCAAACGTATGTTACTGAAGCAGCAGCTCTTAGTAAAATCCTTGGTTAGTACTTTGGCTGAAAATGGAAGAGGGACTCTGTACTAGGGCTTTTTTCTGTTCTGTCTGAGGGATTCTTATATTCTATATTCAAGTGGGGTTTTTTTAGTCTATAATTCTTGTCTTCGAAGAGGGAAATCATATCTCAGTAAGTATGTTCAGCTAGGAGACTGAGAAATATATCTGATCTTTAAGTGGTTCAGTTGAGCTACAATAGGAGGCACAGTAGTAACTTTTTGAATAAATGTATGCTAAGTATTGTATTTAATATTGACAGCCTTCTATAAGACTGAAATGTGAATTCATCGTTGGGGCAGATCAGTTACTGGAAAATAATGTTTGAGTATGTTCTTGCTCTATAAATCTCATATTATGAATGATAGGTGTTCCCTGAATGGTAATCACCAGCTGCCAAAGTGATTGAACTGCAAAATGTTTGGCCAAATGCTGTACAGATAGCTCTATTTACTGCTTGCTTTTTGTCTTTTCTTTCCCTTCTGGCATTATTCCACTTCTCCTTCCCAGCGGTAGATCATGGCTTTTCTTTTCTTGAGTTGTCACAGGTCTTTCCTCTTTTCTTTGCCTTTCTCCTTTTTTCTTTTTTTTTTTTGCCACTGTTCGTCCTCTTATCGGTTTGTTTTTCTTCCTTTCCTAACATCTTTTTATATCCATCTCTCTAACTAGCTGCCCTTCCCTCTCCCCACCTACTTCCACACCCATTCATCCATGCATACGTTCGCAGAACTTGGAAATGTTAGCCGTCACCTGGTATGTTTGACCAGAGAAATAACCACAAACCTGTATGAAAAATGGGGAGCCTGTTATCCACTTATAATACTCAGGTGAGAATTGCTCTTCAGCTGTTGAAATTCCCTGCAGCTTGGTTTATACCCGTCTCCAGTTGGTGTCTGAAATTTGAAGTTCTGCCTTGCTAATCTCCAGCTGCTGGAAGGCAGCATGACTGTTGCTCCAAAACCTCATCTCTGAAAACCATTTATTTTAAATTGTCCCTGTTTGATACAGCTCTGCTCCATCATAGAAAACAGGGCTCTTGAGGGAGTTGTTTGTTGCTCTGAGCTTCCTGAATCGTTGTTTTAGCCCTTCTGGTGAATAGATTCTACCCTCCTCTGTTGCTCAGGATTTTTCCCAGCTGAAGCAGAATGAAACAGGCCAAATTGCTGCTTGTTTCATTGCTCCTAACTGAAGAGGTTGCATGCAGTCTTTCTTAAATTTGCAGTTGGTGCTTGACTGGAGTTACTGAAAGGTTTCCCAATGAGAGGGGAAAGAGACTTTAATAAGCAGAGCTGCAGAAGCTTTGACATGAGCCAAGGGAGTTCCCTTGGGAAGGTTTCTGCAGCATCCTTGCAGTAATTTCTCATACTAAAAAAGTCAACTCCCCTGGTATTGTGTAGAGGAAATAATGACAGAAGAGTGCCTTCAGATAGTTTATACTGATGGGAGTAAATATTTCTCATGGAGATTTACGTGTTTCCTCTCATCGCTACTGTTCTGAATAAACTGAAGGTAACCGCTTCCAATGCCAGGATTCTCCATGCAAGATGTTGTTCTGTAATGCCGTGAGCAGCGGAAGAGAGTTGTTTTCCAGTGCTGGAAAGTGGGCAGTAGTTGAGATGTCCAGTTACCTTTTGTGCTGTCTGCCACTTTGTTGATTCTTAATGCGATTCTTTCTATATTTGGATTATAGTCACTGCAGCATCGTACCAGTTAACTTCTTAATTACTCCTTTTCATCATTTTTCCTTAGGTTTTACTGGCCTTCTGTGTGAGGAGAACATAAATAACTGTGATCCTGATCCTTGCCACCATGGGGAATGTCAAGATGGAATTGATTCATACACATGTATATGCAATCCTGGCTACATGGGTGCCATATGCAGTGAGCAGATAGATGAATGCCACAGCAATCCTTGCCTCCATCAAGGGCGCTGCATTGATTTGGTGAATGGCTACCAATGCAACTGTTTGCTTGGCACTTCAGGTACATAAAGCACAAGTGGAAGGATTGGATTCTAACACAATTCCAGCATTTAATTATTTCTTACGTGTGTTCTGGTGCGTGCTAAATTTGCATACAGAGATAAGCTTATGGTATGAGAGTATCATTTTCACATTACTTCTCCTTGCAGAATTTTCCTGTGTTTGTGTGGATTGCCTAACCCTCACTGGTACTTCAGCTGATTGTGGAAGGGTTTACCTCCTCTTTACTTCCAAAATTCAAGCATGCAGAAAAAAATAGGCATGGTGTTCAAAATGGTTTATTCTTCTGTTTAAACATTTAGTACAAGTTCAGGGTCATATTCAGTCAGCACCTAGGTGACATTCCTTGGTGTCACAGTGCTTTGGCATCATCACTCGTTTGAGTTGCACCGATGCACATGTAACTTTGAAGCAGGTGGGGTTCTTAATTTGGCTATTTCTGGGAAATTGTTTTGGTGTCTTCCTTGTAAGATTTGACCTCCTTATTCCTCTAAATTTTCTTTCAGGAGTGAACTGTGAAAATAACTTTGATGACTGTGCAAGTAATCCATGCATTCACGGGGACTGTATTGATGGCATTAATCGCTACAATTGTGCTTGCAAACCTGGATTTACAGGTAAAGTCAGCTACCCGATAGCTTTGAGTTGTTTTGAAGGTAGTTATCTGGGTAGCTAAGGAAGCTGTTCTTTGCATACTGACTGCAAGGGATTCGGTTACTATCGATAAATCCTTCTAATCTTTGAATCTCAGCATCTTGCCTTACAGCAAGTTTTGCCAAGCAGAAAAATGGCCTAATCTGTGCTATGAAATGCCATTCTTGTTAGGTAATTACATCCAATTCATGGTTCTTGGTTTTATAACAAATAAACCCATGTGACTTCGGTTTATTATTTACAGCTTCTTTCCAGGGACAGAGAGATTGTGGACAATATAGAGAGGTGTTTGACCAGAGAGTACCCTGGGCTTTGACCATGAACAGTATTTCTCTTTCTGTGAAAGGAAAGCGTTAACTCGGTGTTCTAATGAGCTGCTCTCCACTCTGAAGTCTCTGACTGAATTACCTGCCTTTTGTAGTACTTTTTTTTCATAGTGTGGTCTGTTCTGTTTCCTTTTTAAATTATAAAGAATTATCTAACACAGTAAAAGTAGGGCTGAAAGAAGAAGGTTTTATGCACTATTGGATCCACGCTTAGAACTGTAGATCTACATCAGTACTATTTCTGATGACTAAAGCACATCTCAACACTGTTTATAATGGACTTAATATGTTTTGAGCCATGTAGGGTAATACGCTCATAAAATAATTGTTGTAAGGCAGTTGGTACTGTTTATAACTGTTTTCTCATCATGTTTGTTACTGTTTATTACTGAATGATTCCAATTAGAATTGATCTGAAATGCATTAGAAATAGCACTAAGAGGTTTCATATGTCTTGTGCTTTTCTCTTGGCATCTTTCTAAACTTCTGATGCTCCTTCCTTCCGTCCTTTGGCTCTGGCATGGTGGTACTCTCTGGTCCCCAGAAAAGGAAGAGGCATGATCCTGATCACTCTTGCCTTTCAGTCTTCTTTGTTGCTGGCATACCATATTTGTTATGCTACTGGACTTCTTACTGTTACGTTGTTAAAATAAGTCAGTAATATGATGAACTGGCATATTCCAGTATTTAAAGAGCTGGCTTGCATGGGATCTCATTACTTTGTCCTTTCCTTATGTTAAAAATGCTTTCAACTTACTGCAACATTCACTTTGTTTAGCTTTCCAGCCTCACAAGATCTTACGGTCACTACTTCAAGGATCTTGCAGTCCTAATCAGAGGCAGGCAAAACAGGAAACGGTGTTTTTTAGAGTCCCTTTTGCGCAATAAACCACAAGAACTATATTTACTGCAGACAGTTTGGCAGTATTGGTTGTTCAAAGGGTAGGTACTTTCAAAGCAGAAGAGCAGGGCTATGACAAGTGGAGCTCAAGAGGTTTGTTCCAAGCATGATACCATTGAGTGCTTTTTGCCTTCCTAATGAATATTAACTGGTGATTTTTAGTGGAATTCTGTTGAGATTCTTGAATGGCTTGTAAATACTTGTTGAGTGTAAGTGCTGTTTTCCAGGCACAGAAAAGTGCTGCATCTTTCAAAAATGCTTCTCTTGACTTCACTTAAAGCACGGAGGCATGCAAGCTCTGTCCCGCTGCATTGGCTTTGCTGAATTGTGTCTTAATGTACGTTCTCGCAGACATGCAAAGCAGCTGTTCTTATAAAAAATACTACTTAATAAGTATTGGATATTTTTTTTTCTAGGCCCACGTTGTAATGTGGACATTGATGAATGCACATCCAGCCCCTGTCATAATGGTGGAACATGCATCAATGAAGTCAATGGCTTTCGGTGTGTATGTCCTGAAGGTTACCATCATCCTCGCTGTCAGTCACAGGCAGATGGCTGTCTTAGTAATCCATGTGTACATGGCAACTGCACACATATTACTAGTGGGTGAGTACTTACTGTCCCATTAAACTTACCTGCTGCCTTCTATACTTTTTTTTTTTTTGCTTGCTTTGCCTGGAGTTCCATTTTGACTTGAGGTTTCTGATTTTTCTCTAATTTCTGAAATTAAGATCCAGACTTAAACTGCTGCCCACGATGTAATCACTGTAAGGTGTAGACCTTTAGTCACCAGCTGCAGTCTGTGCTGTTTCAACATAGGTTTTTCTGTCCTGCATTGTATTCTTTGCATGGACATGTAGCGCAGGGTGGACTGCCACTATCTAAAGGGAGGGTTTGGCAATTCTAGTGAGTAGAGCGAATGCAATTATAATAAAGAAATAGTTCCAAATTGAATCTTTGGGGAGCAGCAGCTACCTACTCCATCAAACTTTGAAACGTTGAGTGCGGAGACTCTCTTTGTTGGCTAGTTCTGTTCTTGCTACCCAAATACTCGGTATTACGGAACAGGCAGACAACTTTTGACACTAGAACATAGAACAATACTTGGCTTAGAACAGTTTGTCCAAAGCTGAGATTTCGTCAGCTTTAGTTGCACTGTTGCATGCCTGAGAGAAAAAAGGGAAGGCTATTTTGATGGCAGTAGTTGCTTCTGAATCTTACCATCCAAATGGGACCAGAATGCTGATTTCAGGAGCCCTGAATCAGACCGCTTTTTGGTAATAGTAAGTCTGGGAGAGCAGGGCCTGTGGAGACAACAGGTTTGGGGAGGTAGGACTTTGTGTTTGTGAAACTTCCCAACTGTACATGGGATAGTGCCTCCCAGATGCATGCTGCGTCCTGGAAAGTGTTGTCAGCACTTGGGCAAGGAAGTGATTTACCACTGCGGGTAGGTCTGTAGGGCAGGATTCAGCGCTTTCCTTGGAGCCGGCAGGAAGGCTGCCTTTATTGCTAATTCAGCCTCCGTGTAAGCTTGGAAAAGAAATGTTTTGGTTCATCTTTCTATGATCTGTCTCCTGCATTCATATTTATGCCCATGTACACCTTAACGCTCGGTGCCAGATAAAATAAGTCTTGTTCGCGTGACAGGGAGGGAGAGAGGCCAGTGTGTGTGTTGTGTGGCCTGAGTCCAGGGTGATTCACCAAATCCTTGGTTCTACGACGTATGGGTGGAGTACTGTTCTACTTCAGATTTTGAAACATGATGGAGAATATTGCTTCTGCTCCCAGCCAGCTGTTTTCATTTGTAACCACTACTTTGTATTAAATCAGTCTAGTTATCTTTGCAACCTATTGTTCCCCTCCACTCTTTAAAATCTTTTTTTCTGTCTTTGTTTAAATGTGTTGAGAGGTCTTATCAAAGCAGAAACATATTGCTGGTTGACTGAGCACTTTGTGGAAACTGTAACAGAGGGAAGTGTGGTTTTAAGGGAGGGTTTATTTTCAGTATTTTCAAAACTATACAGCTGGGGTAAGCAGTCTAAACATAACTTAGGACTCTCCTAAAGGGAGGTCTTCTGGTTTTCTCTCCAAAACTAATCCAGGAGAAAATGGCTAGTAGAAGAGTTACTTCACAGTGCTCTAAACTTGTTGCTGGTTTTGCCTTCAAAGGTACAAGTGTGTCTGTGATCCAGGCTGGATAGGAGATTACTGTTCAACAGAAGGGAATGAATGTAAATCAAACCCATGCCAGAATGGAGGAACTTGTGAGGATCTGTTGAATGGATACAGATGTACCTGTAGGAAAGGATTCAAAGGTAAAAATTCAGAGAGAAGGTTCTGTTCTCTTCTTCCTTTCCACTTCATTGCACCTTTAGTGCCATTTTAATCTTTTCATTCATGGAAATAAGACTCAAGGGGAAATGCCATGGTTGTATGAAGTTAAATTACAATCAGTTCACGTAGACATGATACCACAGTAAAGTCCTTAGTAAGACCATATCTAAGCTTTGCTTGGACTCATTAAGAAATGTCCTGGTGGAGCTCAGCTTAATTTTCTTTGTAAGGAAGTTATACTGAGCTATATAAATGCACTGAGAATTGAAGGGGCATTGAACTCAGAATTACTGTGGCTGCTGTCTGCTTGTACCCACTGAGCCCATGAGGAGCACTCTGATCTCGTTTTTTTTTCTTCTGAGATTTTTCAAATATGGAAATGCTGTCCAGTGCAATGTGCGATAACCATGCAAGCTGCAATCTCTTATTTGTTCTTCCGAGTAGCACCAAGCTCTTAGCAGTGTACTCTCCTGGTTTTTCCTCTTCTGCTCTCCAGGTGTGAATTGCCAGGTAGTGGTTGCTCCTTGTTCCCCCGATCCTTGTGAGAACTCAGGAATTTGCCAAGAATCTCCTGACTCTGAAGGCTACACCTGCCAGTGTGCTCCTGGCTGGGAAGGTAATGTGGATGGGGAACATCCTGTACTTTCAACACTGAGCTGTATTGGCATTCAGCCTTTTTACCATTGCCTTATGAGGGGTCTTACTTCTGGACTCTCCATGTTTCAGGGGAAAGATGTACAGTGGATATTGATGAATGTCTCTCCAAGCCCTGCAAAAATCATGCTCTGTGCCATAATATTCAAGGCAGTTACCTGTGTGAATGTCGGCCAGGCTTTACTGGAGGAGACTGTGACAGTAACATTGATGACTGCCTTTCAAGTGAGTATCAACAGATTGTTCCATGTTTTCCAGTTTTTCCTAATAGTAATTTTGCTGTACTATTGATGACTGCTGTTTGACAGATACTGAAAAGTCTTTTATAATCTCTTACCAAAGAGAAAAAAAACCCACAAACCTCAGCTTTGTAAAACTTGCATGTTTGAGGCAGTCAAAATTCATCATGTTCAGCTGTTAGAAATGGACTACAGTGTTCTCACTGATAGGATGAGTTGTTCCCAGATTGAAAAGATCCTTAGAGTTTACATATTTTAACAAGGAACACTGTTAAATGAAGAATTCTATTTGCCTGAAATTTTAATACACCAAGTTAAAGTAACACTGCAGGGCTTACCTGTATTTCAATGTTGAACTTGATTGAGGTGTGGTGGGAATCTGGGGTACAGCAGTCTTTCCTGAAATGTCTCTGTCTGACATGAATATTCTGGAAAGAGTGGGTCCTGTTGCTGTTCCAGTTAATCCATATTTGAAAGCAAATTAAGCAGCAGGAAGGCACTGTGTTCCAGAATAGGTATTGAGTGCAGGAGGATAGCCTATACACTGATGAACACTGAAAGTGTTTAAATTACAAGAAAGTCAATGTTAATTTCATGCATTGAAACTGCTCTTTGCAAGGGAAACCAAATACATACTAACTTATTTTTCTTGCTGGGCATATTCTGTATCATCATCAGGTAAAATCAGAGTCTCCTGAGAAGTGTCATGTGTTTAGAAGTTCATCGGTTACTATTTGAAAAGTGCTTTATCAAACCTTGGAGGAGTTCACAATGTTGGAATTTTTAAATTGGCTGTCTCTTTAAAAAAAAAAACAGAAACAACAACAACAAAAAATCCAAACCTCTATTTTTTATTAGCTTTTTTTTTTATTACCAACCCAAAGTCTTAAAGGCTTTAGGTATGAATTCAGAGAGTTGTGTTTTGCATTGAAAAAAATTAAAATTTGTGACTGCCATAGAGAAGGATCCAAACAAGTCTATTAGCAAAAGTTACCGTGGGAGACCCCAAAGCAGTGCTGCTGAAAGAACTTCTAAGACATCTGGCTCAGCCTGAGCTTTTGATTGCCTCTTTCTGAGCAAACAGGTATAGTACAAAGAAAGTCACATTGCTGCATTGACCCAGAGCTTTGCCTCCTGAAGCCAACAGAATTATTGCTTGTCCTGTTTGTTTTTATGTGGGTGTCTGAAGATAAAAACGTTTTTAAAGCGTTTGTGTTTCTCTCTTGAAGAGCTGGGAAATCTCTCTCTATTCCTAAGTGTTCTGAGAGCTGTGAGATTCATCCTGTGTTGTCTGTTAGGCAGCACACCCATGAGGTTGAAGAAGAATTTCAAATCACTGCTACAGCTGATTTCATTTAGAATAACAAAAACCTTCCATGGCTGGAGCCAAATGTCTTTAATCTATGAAGCAAACAAACCCTCCACCAACAAGAACTTATTGAAAAGTTGATACTCGAGTCTCCTTTTTCTGTCAGTAAATGTGCAGCACAGAAAATTAACGTGGAGCTTTTGGCTTCAGTCATAAATGGCTGGCTGCCATAGACACAACATTTTATAGCTGCCAGGGGTCTCACTTTGAATGTGCTTTTTCTCTGCAGTAGTCAGATGACCTTTAACTGGATGCAGGTGTGTCTCTTCTAATACAATTTTTTGTCATGTGAGCATATTTCTCAGTCAATAAATGATCTTTAATTACCTTTCACATCTGTTTTCTTCATTTACCAGTGAACAGAATAATTTTGTACTTATGTTGAACTGCAAATTTTTGGCGGAGCCTTATTGGCCTCTTAAAGTTTGTATTTTAGTAGTACTTACAGACAGTTGTAATGGCTCTGTAACCTTTTTTTTTCATCCCCCTTCCTGTCTCCCCTTTTCCTTCCCTCTCACAGTTTCCCTCCCTGCCTTCATTTACATAGGCTTTCGGTCTAGGGAATGCAGAGTAGAAAAGGAAACAGGCTTCAGAGGCAGTATCCGACAGAGTAATGTGGATATTAAATCCAAAAGTGGAAGAAGCAAAGCAGAAAGAAACTACTGAATGGCAGAGTTCTTTCAGGCAGATTGGTACTTGCGGAAGTAGAGGGAATGCAGTAGTAGGGGATGTCTTAGACCAAAAAATGGTGATAGACAAGTAGTAAGGTCATGGTAGGGATAAAGAAAACGTCAAGAATTCCAGAGGAGAGAAGAATCCAAGGTTGTGTATGAATTCGTGAGCTTTTCTGCCAGCCTTTCCCCAGTCAGCCTTTGACACAGGGAAAAATGCTCAGTGCTTGGGTAACGCATGAGTGCTCATATATACAGTAGTTTACACATACACATTTGATTTGACTGGACTACTTTCATGCTTAAAATAAAGGACACAAGTTTTTCCGTGTGTTGAGCAGTGTCTGGAAGAGAGAGAATGGTCTGCGTTCTCTTATTCATAAGACTTGATAACAAAGAAGAAACAGTTGCTGTGCTGTTTGTATTGTCTTTCTCGGTAGGCATTTATTAAAAAAGCAGAGTTTGATTTTTAAACCAAGAGACTTTGGATCTGGTTTTGTTGGTTTTGGCTGAGCAGATGCCAGCAGAGAAACTTTTAGGCCTTGAAGCTTGGCTTTGATCCACACCTTCTTGTGAATTTGTTATTGATAATGCTTTGCAATTATTTCTTCCATAAAGTGGCTCAGAAAAACTTGTCAATAGTCTGTCACACTCTGGGCTGTGTGATACTTTTTTTCCCCAAAGCTACTACTCTAGGCCTGGCCTTTGACTGTTACCCATTTTAACACTTACTGTAATGCTTCTGACTTAGATCCCTGCCAAAATGGAGCTTCATGTGTGGATGGGATAAACTCTTTCTCGTGCATCTGCCTACCTGGATTTCATGGAGATAAATGTCAAACAGATACCAATGAATGTCTGAGTGAACCATGCAGGAATGGAGGCACGTGCACCCACTACGTCAACAGCTACACATGCAAGTGTCAGCCTGGGTTTGAGGGAACCAACTGCGAGAACAACATCGATGAATGCACTGAGAGGTGAGATAACTTCACTGTGCTGCTGCACTAAGGAGTCACACAATGTGTGCTCGTGGCTTGAAGTCAGTCCTACTCAGAGGAAGTTTTTAACGATGAGGATCTGTTTTCCTGCCTTTTATCACTGAGGTATACTTGTGATTCATGCCAGGAACGCTTTCCTACCTTGTGCAGGATACCAGCTGAAAGACAGTTGCCTGTCAAAGTTGAAGTTAGAAACTTAGTTCCATTATACGAGGAATATGACAGTGTTTAACAAACGTTAAGACAGTAACAGATGCTAGCTTATTAAAACATAATTTATATTTTTATAAGACCATTATCATATAGGGAGGGGAAATAATTCATAGAAACATAGAATTGTCTAGGTTGGAAGGGACCTTTAAGATCATCGAGTCCAGCCATCAACCTAACACTGCCAAAACCACTACTGAACCATGTCCCTAAGCACCACGTCTACCCATCTTTTAAGTACCTCCAGGGATGGCAATTCCACGACTTCCCTGGGCAGCCTGTTCCAATGTTTGATAACCCTCTCGGTGAAGAAATTTTTCCTAATACCTAATCTAAGCCTCCCCTGGCGCAATTGGTTGGTTATGAACAGTTACTGTGTTGAGAAATACAAAAGCTGCAAAAATAGAAGCGATGGCCAACTCTCAGAAAAGCGGGAAAAATAAATTAGCCCTGAGTTGAGTTATTGACTGCAAATAATATGAAGAAGCGACCAGGAGGAACACTAAATCCACAAATTCTGTACTGGAAAGGTTTAATCATCAATGATCTTCTAATGCTGACAAATTGGATGTGGTTTAGCAGTGTTGAGATAAAACCTGAGGTCTTTCTAAGGGGGAGGAGGTGTGGAACTGAGTTAAAGTGCTCAACAGCTGGTCCTTATATAAATCATTGGCTTGGTAGTTTTAAAAGCTCTCTGACAGTTAACCCCGTGTATCCATCATCTGCATATTTATTTTAAGCTTTGTTAGGACTGATTTAAGTAACTTCAGATTCTCAAATGGAAACAATTTCTAATAAATTGAAACAGTTAAAAAAAAAATTAAAAAAATAGTCTGCTGTAATCTAGTTACGAGAAACAAATAAGACGCCTAAATGCAAAGCTCTTGGTATTCTCATGCATTTTCTACACACAGAGAAAAGATCTTTCTTATCTTCTATAAAATTGCATTTGTGGGGAGGAAGTATTTTAACATCTTTCGCTTAAGAACTGGATTGTGTCACTGATGAGGGTGTGTTTAATTTGCACAACAGTTGTTTAATCAAGTGAAATATGTTGGGTGGTTTAGCAGAACGCCTGGTTCTTCCTTGAGGTTCATCCTGTTTTTGTTTTTGTTATCAGTCAGGACAGAAACCAGTCTTGCAGGTATGAATGAAGGATGTAGCAATTTGCGACTCTCTGCCAAGCTAAACCAGTCACACCTTCTCAACCAAAATTTACTGAGCTATACTTAAGCGCGCTGTGATGGTTGGCTAATTTGAATTCCATTCAAATAATTCTTTCACGTCTTGTGTGAGAACCCGCCTATGAGAGAGTGCCATCTTCTTTTGGAGATGGGTACCTGATTTCAGTGAAACACACCACCTGATTGACACTTCCTCTTGTCTTCCCTGTTTTCCCATGATCGTAAACGGTAGTTCTGCACCCTGTAAAACAGAATTCAGGCCACAAGGCAGCGGAGCATCTCTAATGAATAGGTTAATGTTGACATCTCCACCGTAGTCGCAGTCACAATTTAGATACTTAAAACTTGCACTGGAAGTTCAAGGAGGTGTGAGTCAGTGGCTTCTCTCATGGAAGTACCCTTTGACGGTGCACAGGACAGATAACAAGCACGAATTTGTTTTGTGTACTTTATCAAACTGATTATCTTGAGTCTGACCTAGGGTTATTTTCAGAGGAGCAAGTGTTTCCTGGCAGGTATTTCTTTAGAAGGAAAAGGAGTCAATTTTGCATGAGGCATCACTTCTCCTAACTTTCCCAGTCACTTCTCCATAGGACACCTAATCTGGCAGAATTTCTTATGAGCAGAAGATTGGGGTGGGGGGGGAAACTCCTTTGATCTGAATTCTGCCAGGGCATGTATGAGTAGTTTTACAAATCAAGGACTTAAGGTTCTCATGAGAAGAGGAGGAAGGAATTTAGCAATACCAATACTTTCACACAATTTCAATGAAGAGCATGCTTGTTTTGCATGTTATACGAACTTTTTCCTTGAGAAAACATATCTGTTACTCCTTTGAAGCTTTAACAAAAAGGCAAATTGTTTTGTTTCTCATAATTTGTAATACAATTGTAATTTATAATAAAACACGTATAAAATTTATCAGTTTGAGCAAGCCACACGCCTGCCTGGTACAGTACTGTTTGTGGTCACATTGAAGCTGGGAAGATTTCATTAAACAGGTTACCTCCATCACTAATGACTCATTGAAACCCTGCTTTATTTTCTTTGCCTACCAAGGTAAAAGAGGATGAGCTAGAGTCCCCTTGAGTTGCTGTTATCTGATTTACACTTCTTTAGCAGGAACTTGACAGTGGTCAGAAGATCCTGTAATCTGGTTTTTGCTCTCATTTCAGTAAAATTTACATGCTGTTTGGCTGTGAGCTAATGGCATTTTGTTGCTGCTTACCTTTCTTCTCACTCTGCAGCTCCTGTTTCAATGGAGGTACTTGTGTGGATGGAATCAATTCCTTTACTTGCCAGTGTCCGGTGGGATTTACAGGACCCTTCTGCCTCACGGAAATTAATGAGTGCGATTCACGTCCTTGCTTGAACAAAGGCTCCTGCGTGGACAGCCTGGGCACATACCGATGTATATGTCCTTTGGGTTATACTGGGAAGAACTGTCAGGTGGGTGACATTTTCTTGCCTGTTTTGCACAGGGCACTGTTGTTTGAACGGTCCAGCAGCAGAACTGAATGGGTTAGATGTGAGGTACCAAATGTGGCAGAGCTCTTGCTCCTTCAGTTCTGTTAAGAGGTGGTTTACCCATTAGCCCCAGGAAAAATGAGTCCAGGGCCTCTGTCTAACAGAGCAGGTGCCCCTGTGCAAAACTCTGGAAATGGAAAGTGTCTTATTTGCAAGGAGGAGAAAAATGCTTGGCTATTTATGAGGACAGGTGTCATTGGAACTTTCTAGATTAGTTCTCTTCTTAAATGAAAAACAGCTGTTAGCTTTGAAAATGGCTGCATTTCATTTGAAGCATAAAATTGTCCTGATTAAAGGCAGAATCTGTATTAAAGAAAACAGCAAGCAAACACAAAACAAAAAGCAGAATATCAGTCTGATTAGCAGGACCTTGATTTAACTGGTTTATTTTTTACAGGGAGGTGTAGTTCTTCAGAGTTGATTGTAATTTTTTTTTTTTTTCCATAAGAAGCCAGAAAATGTTTTGGGGCAGTAACGGGTGAGATTGTCCTGTTCACAACCTCAATAAAAAACTCTAGCCTTACTTGCACACTTAAGTTCAGGCAATATACAGTTTTCCACAGTTGAGCATAGGCACTGCAAACTCATGCTGTAAATGACTGACTAGTTGCTATTAAAAACTTCAAACTTGGCATGTCACAGTGGAAACAGAATGTTGATTTAATTTTTCAGATCAGAGTTTTTTCTTTTTATTCTATGCTTATCAAAACAGCAAGAATGATTTGAGACTATTTCTAGCTTTGGAACAGTAAACACTATATTGGCTTCCTTCCTAAGCAGTCTGAGTGCTGCCATTTAAAAAAAATAATCTGAATTTCTTAAACTACTGGAAAACACTACGATTTTGTAAGATTTTTGCAAGTGTCTTTCATGCCAATGTCTCTTTGTAAAGCAGTGGGTGCTAGAAGAAGCATTTTAGTGGCAGTGGGGGAAGTGCTTTTCCAGTAATGTGTTGCTAGACATTAAATTGTCAGGTCTGCTTCTAGGTATTGCTAATGGAGGAAGTGAATGCGAAGTAATGAAGTGATATAAAAAAAGCAATCCCTCTGCTACCCTAATTATGCATTCTGGGCACACGACTTAAACCTTATTGGGAGAATTAGCATTGAGAGTGATCGTAAAGTACTGTGAAGTTCAGTAGTTCCTCTTCTGTTATGTTTGCTTTGTTTTTACTTGAGAAAAAGGTTATGTTCCTGTCCCCAAATTAAATGTTGTGGATTCTCAGAAAGTCTGCTTTATGTTCGGAGAAGCTTGATCATAATGTATTACCCATTTTATACAAGGAATCAGAACTTTCTAAATTTATACGTACTATTCAAAGCTGTATTGGAGAGATTTATAGATTACAGCGACAGTGTAGTTCTTGTCTTAGTGGTAAACTGGCTTGACCTAATTAGCGAAGCTAAATAAGCAGAACAAAATCAGACAATGATTCATAAGTTATAGAATTTGCATGTAAAACAGTCAGCTACTCATTACAAATGCAGAAGCAAGAGGCTCAGTGTTTTTCTTCTTCACGCTCAACTACATGTGATAAAACTTAATTCCAAGTTTCTCTTTGGTTGCCTGTGAAAGCACAGATTTTTCTACTTTAATCTTTGTGAGGAGACAGTTTGCATCTGAAAAGCAGAACTTTCTGCAATTGAAATTGCATTTTACAGCCAAAATTCAGTATTACTCGCTTTAAAACCCTCATCCTTCCCTCAAGTCAGCTTGAAATCAATCAAATAGCTGTATTACTTTGAAGACTAAGTGCTCAAAAAGGAAATGATGGTTAGTGGCTGGTTTATATTAGGTCAGACAGTTATTTTGGGTCCTCACTCTACTTTCATATGATGATTTACTGAGTTTTAGTCTCTTTGTTTGGAAACTTGGTTTTATGTAAGGAATCAAGAAAAAGCAGTATACTTTGGCCCATCTTCAGTTCATAAAACAGTTGTGGGGTTTCAACTGAATCTCATAAGACAGGAAAATTCAGAGAGAGCACACTAGGGCAAATGGGGCCAAAAGAAGGTATGGTGAGCTAATGACAAAAAGGAAAAGCAGAGATCAAAATGTGAAACACATCTGTCATTCTCAAAAAGCAGTGAAGGTGGGGGGAGTTCGGGAAAAGAAGGGGCACCTGTTGCTGTTGATAGCTGGCAGCCTCCTACTAATGTGGAACTAGAAGCCTAGTCTGAGATAAAACGGAATTTTCTCAAACCCATCCAACCAGAGATCCCTCTGTGTAGCAAGGTGTGAGGATCAGCTTACTCTTGAAATGTTGCTGCCATCTGGGCTTTACTTCTCTGTAAATTTGCTCTTTCCTAGGCATATGATCTCTTGAGACTGTCAGTGAAGCACCTAGCTTAGACTTGGGAAGTACTGTCCCTTTCTTTCCAGTGCCATATGGAACCAGTTTGGCAGAGCCTAGCTTCCTTTCTTTGCTTCTTGAACTTGTACTCTTGAGTAGTGTTTCCTACTGCTCTTGCCAGATATCATGTTGTGTTTTTTTCTCTCCAGGCACTTATGGATCTGTGCAGCAAGTCTCCCTGTAAGAATAAAGGGACGTGTGTCCAGAGTGGAGCCCAGACTCGATGTGTCTGTCCATCTGGCTGGACTGGCGCTTACTGCGATGTGCCCAATGTCTCGTGTCAAGTGGCAGCTTCACAAAGGGGTAAATAAGCATCCTCTGTGCTTTAACTGAAGACACTTCCACATGCATCATTAAGCTGTGCCTCCTTTCCCCATACACCTGTGAATGCAGCATGCATTGGAAATTCTAGAGAGCTTTGCCTCTAGGTGGTCGATCATGATCACTTCTAAGCTAAAAAACTCTCTGCAAGGTTGTACTTGGGAGTCAAGGCTTTCTTGATCCTCCCTGACATAAGAAGGTAGCTTATACCATAGAAGTATTAGAAAGGAAGAATTAAGTATGTTGTAAAGTCTCATAGTTTTAGTAATACTGTTTTACGTGGACTGCCTTTTTGAAAAATACATTGGCTATTTATGCCTTTATGCTAAATCCCAGGCAGGCCAGGTTTAATACATGTTGTCCTTGTACAAGAAAGGCATCTTGTAACTCATGATCTTTTTAAGTATTTTTGCAGAGAATACTGGCTACTGAAGTGCACTGTTTAGCTATATAGGTAATACCATGGCCTCCCAAAGTGGTAATTTCTTGCTTCAGAAGATGCACATGTAAAAGATCTGGGGTTTAAGTTAATTTCTTCCTGGAGGGTGGCTTGTAACCCAGGCTGATGGACATGCCATTTTCAGTCCAAGAAATCCAAATGAGCAGATTCAGTGTCAAAGGAGAAGGGTGTCAAGGTCCCATACCTTTTGCAGATATTCTAGGTACAAACATTGAACCTTTGTGCTGCAACAGTAGTACTTCTGATGTGTATTCACCAGCCAGCGGTAAAATAATACAGCAATACAAATACTTCATGCCAGTGTTGATGCTGATGATCCAAAGGGGACAGAGCAGTGACTTCATTTGGAAGCCAGTTGTGGTTCTGCCCTACAGTAATTTAAAGAGTAACTCTTCCATTTTTGAGCTTCAGCTTTTCAGTATGTTGTATCTAGCCATATTCATTCTGGCCTGAGATACCAACACTGGCAGCAGATGTGCTTTACGTGTTTGCTCACTTTATTTAACTTTGTTTCAGGAATCACAGTGGACCAGTTGTGCCAGCACTCTGGTCATTGCCTCAATGTTGGAAACACACACCATTGTCAGTGCCAGGTGGGTTACACTGGCAGTTACTGCGAGGTGCAGCTGAATGAGTGTGACTCCAGCCCCTGCCAGAATGGTGCTACCTGCCGGGATCACCTGGGTGGATACCAATGCGAGGTAATGCGCAGTAGTTTAGTAGGAAGAGGTCTAAATATCTGGAGCATTGTAATGCAAGGGAATCAAAAGAAATCAGAAACACATGCAAGTGGTAGAATAGCTTCAAAGAGGGGATAAAAGCAACCTGCATCTGGAAAGAATTTTTAATTTAGCTGTGGCAGAAGCAGTGCTCCTGAGAGGCTTTTAAAACTGAATTAGAGGTGTGATCATAAGGAAGTGTGGTTGATGGCCATTTGAACTCCTTGCCTCTTTGGAGTTGGAGTTCTTATCTTGAAAGATTTTTTTTCCCCAAGGTGTGGTTTGTATTAAAATATATGTAGAATGCATTAAAGGAATGTTGTATTCTCTGTATTGGATGGGCAAAGTATACTTTGCCTCTCAGGGTGGGAGATGCCTTCCACTGCTTTCTGTTTCCTGCAGCTGATGCAGAGAGCAGTGTAGACCATGAGGTTATGTTATATCAACCTTCCCAAGCTTTTCAGAATGGTAGAAAACCTCATGCCCAGAATGAAAGGATGAGTTTTATGTAAACCTTTACTGAAAACTCCTAAGCCAATCTCAGCGCTAAAGGACGTCAGGATTTGATCTTTGTATTTTGCAGGAATAAAGTCACTCAAATTCAAACATGCGGTGTGCTGTTGAGTGGTCACATGGTCGAGTTGCGTGCTTAAGCTGGCTGGCTGTGCAGCACTTGAAATCACTTGCAGTTGTATATCTACAAAGGCAGTCATAATCTGTCGCACTGAGGGTTCGTTTTGTCTGTACTAGCCTTTCTCAGGTATCTACTAAGGCATCTGTTAAGAGAAGATTATTCACACTGATTTTTATATTGGCAGTGTGTGCCTGGATACCAGGGTGTCAACTGCGAATATGAAGTGGATGAATGCCAGTTTCAGCCCTGCCAGAATGGGGGAACGTGTATAGACCTTGTCAATCATTTCAAGTGCTCCTGTCCACCAGGAACTCGGGGTATGAAGCTCAGCAATTAAGTGAATGTTACAGGAGTGAATTTTCCTTTCTGACTGCTGGTTTCATGATGCAGAGGCTAAAGGGAATGCATTATTTTCTTTGAAGAATGTTCCCAAAGTGCAATGAATCCCTTGAGATACATGTTTTTTCTTTAAAAATAAACACTGCTTTTTTTTGCCTTTTTTTTTTTTCTTTTAAAGGAATAGGTCATGACAGTGTCCTTTGGGAATGTATGATTCGTCTTTGGCAATGGGGATGGACTAGATTACTGTTAAGGTCTCTCCCAACCCTGTCTGTTTTGAGATAGTAAATCCAAGGTTTCTCTTTGGCTAAGATGCTATGAAATAGACCGAAAACTTGCTTAGTTCTTGCATAATTTCCAGTGTCCTTTACTTGTTTAAGTTTTGGCCCTGCATTGTTCTCCGTCCTGGAGGTTTTTGTGGAAAAGAAGTTCAGTGCCTCTAGGCTATCTTAAACTATTTCAGCAAATTTGAGCTCTTTTATTAAAAGCTCTTTTTAAAAAAAAACATCCACATTTACATAATGGTGGCTTTCAGTAAGTATGATTCCAGAGCCTGTTTAATGTCATGTTTCTTGAAACCTAACCTTCCATTTCCCTGTTATATCTGACCTGATGGCCCTGACTTCTACCTTTGAAAATATTCAGGATTGCACATTTTAACCCATCAGCGAATGCTTTCTCACTTGATTTTTTTTTTCTTAAGTTTATTTCTCAAGTCAGTTAAAGATTTTGCATTCCTCTGAACTTTTTCTTTCTGGTGTGTCATCTGAATGTGGGCAAAATCTCCAGATGTGTGTCAGATAGAACTAAGTTCTTGGTTCATAAAGTAAATTTAAATAAAATTATAAAATAATCTTAATATATTTGCCTCCTGCCCATGCGTATTACCAGTTCGTTCACTTTAGTGTGGCTGCCAGCACATCTTCCTAGTCTGGATAAGTGGTTATTTCATTGTAAATCATTGCATTAGCAGTTCTTCATGTATTGTTCCTAATTTTGCCTTTCAATTTAAAAAAGAAAAAAAAATATTGCTTCTTATGTCTCTGTGTCAAAGTGTGTATTTATGTACCAATTTCTGCATTGCCAGAATTTGTGTTGTACTAAAACACCTATCCTCCTTTGAGAGGTTCTGAATGTACTGCTTTTAGTTCTTCAGTCTTTATTTGTTGAGATGAATTACTTTTTGGATGTGACAATTTTTTTTTTTTGTAAATGAAAGTAATTAGGAAAGATTGATATAATTACTTATGATATCGAGGCTTAGCTTTTGTCCCTGGCCCAGTTTGAAATGAATACTTTACTGATGCCAGTGTAAGCATCCTCCATGTTTAGGTGAATGACTTTACTTGCTCCAGATGAATCAACTGTATTAAGGGACAAAAATTCTTGCTCAACTTACCCTCTCTGTCCCCTTTTATCTGTTATACTGTGTGGTGAAGGCAGAACCAGTAGACAGTTTCCTGAAAGGGACCCCCGTAGGGAGCGGGAGAAACTGCCATCCCTACCCAGTGCTGAGAGTTTACTGGAGGTCCCCAGAAGTCAAACTGCAGGAATGGCATGCTGGCCAGGAATCTCTGTTTTATCACAGTTGCTTTCCTGTTGGTTTGTTGTTGCTTGTTTTAATGATGATGCTACAAATGCTCTTTGCTGAGTTTCAGGGTTACCGCCAAGTTAAATGAATGGTGGGAAGCTCACAGCCTTGCAAGGGCAGCACAGGGCTCTCCGGCTATGTTCAGTCACAGGACTAAATTGAGTGCATCTTTTTTTTGTTTTTGTTTTGGTTTTGTGTTTTTAATTATGCCCTTAAATTAAGTCAAGCATGAAAGCTGCTAAATACCAGTATGACCTACCGTTGAGAACACACTGGATCTAAAACACATGCTCCCTAGGTCTGATCTGAGGCTGGCTGAATGCAAAGGGTATGGATTGCATTAAACTGGGATCTTTACCTGTTTATATCCGGGGCTGTGTGTGAAGTAGTCTTAAAACTTGATGATCAGTGTAGGAAATGAGGCCATGACACCATATCCTCAAATTGTTGCGTTTTACTGTCTTGACAGGCCGTTTCTGTGAGGAGAACGTCGATGACTGTGTTTCAGACTCAGGAGGACCCCGCTGCTTTAATGGAGGGCAGTGCATTGACCAGATTGGGGGCTACAGCTGTGTTTGTCTCCCAGGCTTTGCAGGCGAGCGATGCGAGGGAGATATCAACGAATGCCTCTCTAATCCTTGTAACCCTCGTGGAAGTCTGGACTGTGTTCAGCTGATAAATGATTATACATGCATCTGCCGTAGTGCTTTTACTGGTGAGTTAGTCGTAAACATGCTTCCAACTTCAGAGTAATATCTTGAAAAATGGTCATTCTTTCCCTTTCTGGCAATCGTGTTATCTAGTCACTTCCCTTTACAATATCTAATTGTTTCCCTACACCATGTCTCAGTTTTTAAACCAATCTTTCTTTTAAACCTTCTAAGAAACTTGGCTTCCAGAGCTGTCTCAGACAAAGGAATCTCCTGAGACACTTGGCTGCCAGGATTTTTTTTTCCTGTGGTACTTTTCTCTCCTTCATAATTTCACATTTCTAATATTGGAAGTGTAACTCTTCACGTTTCAGCTTCTCCATGGGTTTTCCTTTTGCAAAGCAGCATATGAATTTTCCCTGTAAATCAATGTCATGGTATCCATAATTAGCTTTTGGCTTCCTTTTCTACTCCTCTCTCCCTTTCTTTCTTACTTTGGTGATGTGGTCAGGATGGAATACTCTATGCATAGACAGACTGTACATTCCTAGCTTAGTGATGTGATCCTTCCACAGTCCAACTTTGAATCACAACTTCGCAAGAATTTCACACTGGGCGAACTTATTTCTCACTCTCTCTAGAGCTCTTCTTTGTTAGTATTGCTGCTATTCTGCTTTCTGCCTCCCACTGGGCATAAGTTTGGGCTAATAGTCTCCAGATGTGTCTTAACTTTCTGCTTTCCAGTTTCCATGTCAGTTTTACGTCTTATGTATTCAGTTTTCCTCCATTAAAACCTTTCACTTTCCCTGCTTACCAGTGACCTTTTCTGCATGCTTTACCAGTAGTTTTTACTCTTTTTTTTTCTTAAAATTTAAAGATGCTGCAATCTTCCACTAAATTTGTGATTGTCAGATGCAACGAAATCACAGACACGCATGTGAAGAATTCATATAGTAGTTTTTGAATGCATTACCTAGACTGACAAAAGAAGTTCCTAAAAGAGCGACATATGAGGGAAGTAGAGCCAAGTTAACTAGTGGGACGCTGGTGCAGGTCATCAGATAGGTTTATATTTAAGCCCATCTGTTAAGCTTGCTTTTATGAATTATGCCTCATGTTGCTTCTGGCTCTCATGGAAGGGTTGCTGGAACTTGCAATGTGGGGAGTGCAGACCTTCTGCATGCTAGGAGGAGCAGGGAGAGCTGCTGTGTCTCAGACATAAAATCTGTCTGGAAATGTGTGGCACAGAGGGGGAGCATGCTTCTTCCTCTAGCTGTTCGTCTTCTGCACATTCCACATTGACCCTTCTGCCTGGGAGGGGATGGGGTGGCTTTGCTGTGGTTTGTGTCTGATAGGATGCCAGGACTCCATGGGCCGTCCTACCCTGTCTGCTCCTGTCTGTGAGCAGTCAGTCTTGGCTGCATATGTGTGGAGACTTCTATTAGCTTTTTCCTAGGGGGTCCAAGTCATGCTTAGGTCATCTTCATCTTTTTAAAGTCTAGTGTTAGAGTTTGACTCTGAGAGCAGCTGCAAATGCTAGTCAGTGCAATAAGACCTCTCTGTCTAGCTGATCAGTCTGAGGAGAGTCTGCTTGCTTGTCCTATTCACTCGTGTTGCATCTGGTCCTGAAGGCTGTTTGTTCATGGTTAGAGTGTGATTTGCCTTTGGACTCATTGAGCATCTCCCAAAAAGTCAAGAACCCCCAAATTGATGTGGTACAGTACCTTCAGCCTCTGTGCCTAGATGACTTGGGGGTGACAGCAGCAAATTCTGTCTTTGTGCTGGCTCACGTGTTCTTGAGGAAGCAGACAAGGTGGGCTCTCTCTAAATATCCTTTGTGAATTCTAAGGTTCTGTCTTCCTCTACCGCTACTTAGCCAGATACTTAAAAAGCATGTGTTATCTGAAGAGGTTTGCCCTACCTTTTCTGAGGGGAAGGTCTCACTGGAGTGTTTGGCTCATTGGCTATTCAATGGAGTGTTTTGCTCTGTGATGGCTTTTTGATGTGCACACACACATTTCTCTGCTCTCTTCTACCCTTCTCAGGTCGTCACTGTGAGAGTGTAATAGATGTGTGTCCCCGGAAGCCTTGTCAGAATGGAGGTAGCTGTGCTGTCGCCAGCAATATGCCGGATGGGTTCATCTGCCAGTGTCCTCCGGTAAGCACCGTATCCTGAAACGGAATTGCCTGCCTCAGCTGTAGAGTTCTCTGGCTACAGTCTCATTAGTTCCACTGGTCCACTGTAGGTGAAGGTTATCTGTTCTGCACTGCTTGCAAAGCCATGTCCTTTGACACTTTCTACCCACATCCTTTAGTTTATCTACTTAGCTGGGAAACCCAGGGCTCCCAGGTGCCCTAGGAGAGTGATGCTGCCTATTGTTAGCTCAAACAATTCTGCTGTTGAGGCAGGATAGCTGGCTTTTCTATCTTCAACCTGCCATTAAATTTCGACATTTTTTTTTTTTGCTATCCTGTGTTCTCTCTGCTTACTGCAAGGTTCCCCTTGTTCACAGCTCTTGTAAGTCCATTTCTAAATGTAACAGAGCCTTGTAAGTTCCTAGTTTATCCCTGAGACTAGATCCAGAAAATCATGGCCCCTGGAATGAGGCTAGAGGAATTACGGGGGAGAAAGGGTTTGTACATGACACCTTGCCTCCATCCCTCAGAGTATTGGAGGATAAGTTTGTGAGCCTGGTTGTTTTGCTTTTCTTTTTCCCTGTAGGGTTATTCTGGAGCAAAATGTGAGTTCAGCAGCCACAGTACTTGTGGACAAGTGAAATGCAAGAAGGGAGAGCAGTGCATCCAGACATCTTCTGGTCCACGGTGCTATTGCCCCAAGCTGTCTGTGGGAGAAGAATGCCAGACAAACACGGGTTGTGCCAGTGCCCCCTGCCAGCATGGTGGAAGCTGCCACCCTCATTCTCAGCCTCCTTACTATTATTGTCAGTGCCCTGTTAACACCCAAGGCAGCCAGTGTGAACAGCCTGTAACTTTCAGCCCAGAGCCCCGAGGATGTTTGGATTCCCAGTGTGCAGAAAAAGCAAAAGATGGCTATTGTGATGAAGACTGTAATACTCATGCCTGCCAGTGGGATGGAGGCGACTGCTCCCTGACAATGGAAGATCCTTGGGCCAACTGCTCCTCTTCATTGCGCTGCTGGATGCTTTTCAATGGACAGTGTGATGAGTTCTGCAACACACCCGAGTGCCTGTTTGACAACTTTGAATGTCAGCAAAACAGCAAAACATGCAAGTAAGGCTTGATCCTGAGAACAGTTTCTCTGTGTCACTAGACACATCTCCTACTAGCGCTTTCTGTAGTTGGTATGCTTCATGCCTGGTGCTTCCATCTCTTCCGTTGTTTCTGTTGCTGGTCCTTGCTCTTGCTGAAAGTTTGACATCAAGGAGTTTCTGCTGCTTTGTGTACTTTTTGTCTATTTTTTGAAAGAAGTTCTGGGATTTGTATGCTATGAACTAAGTTGATAGCCTGGGCAGTGCTAATGTGTTAACCTGCTTGATGGATGTGCCCTTCTTTCTGTGGAAATGTAAATAGGAGGCATTTCACCTTGTACTAGATTTTAATAGTACTGCCTTCCATCCTGAATTTCACTCCATAGCAGCAATACCTGTATTTTTATCCCAGTTGTATTTGCTGACTCTGAATGTGTTTTTCAGCTTGTTTGTCATGGCACTTCTTTCTCTTCAGTTATTTGTGATAAATGCTACAGCTTTGCTGTGATGATTCTCCCTTGGTGAGGCACGAGGTGTTACAGCTTTATCTCAGTAAATAGAATAAGCAGTTCTCTTCCACTGGTACCAGAACTGAACCACTTGTTCTTGGAGTGTTCTGTGCTTCCTACTTCCACCCTGACAGATTGCAAGCTTATCCTGGAGTTATATTTCTTCTCCTTATATCCTGAATACGAGTGTTACTTTTACCTCAAATGATTATGAAGAGCGTAAGACCTTCACCCCTAGACTGCAGGTATACTGTATAGAATGTATATGTCCTGTATGCTGCCTGTAACCCTTTCACTGTTCTAGGTATGACAAGTATTGTGCAGATCACTACGCAGATGGCCGCTGTGACCAGGGCTGTAACAGTGAGGAGTGCGGCTGGGACGGTCTGGACTGTGCTGGTGACAAAGCTGAGAAGCTGGCAGAAGGGACCCTAATCATTGTGGTCTTGATGCCCCCTGACGAGCTGCTGGGTGATGTTCGCAGCTTCTTGCGCACTTTGGGAACTCTTCTGCACACCAATCTGAGAATCAAGCTGGACTCTCAGGGAAACCCCATGGTATTCCCATACTATGGGGAGAAATCAGCAGCACGGAGTCGGCGATCACTTGTGGTCATTCGCAAGCACAGAGAACTAGAGCAAGAAGTCATTGGGTGAGTGGATGACTTTATGTTCCTCTGGTCTTGTTACAGTGGTAGTTCTTACTTGTAGATGTCTGGAGTATTCTGGACCTTCTAGGGCTGTAGTCTGGGTTTTTTTTATAGGGAAACATAAAGCTATTGAACTGCCAAATTCATTGCTGGGCGGTGGAAAGATTAATTTCAAAGGCTGCAGCTTTGGCAAAAGTTTCTGTCGCTGACTTCTGTGCCCTTTTACTGTGTCTCTGCAGCACCAGGGTGTTCCTGGAGATTGACAACCGTCAGTGTGCAGAGGATTCGGAGCAATGCTTTCAGAACACAGAAGCTGCTGCAGCTCTCTTAGCTGCTCAGGCCATCAAGGGCATGTTGCCCTATCCTTTCGTGTCTGTCCAAAGTAAGTAATTGTCCAAAGTAAGGAAAATTGCTAGTTAAGGAAGGCAGTCAGCAAACTTGGGCTTGCAAAATTCATGTTCAGATTATTGATCATCTTAATACTTCTCACTGTTAGTGTGGTTTCTGGGAGCTTATGCTTATCCTGCTCTGAGGGGACATCTAGTTAGTAAGAAGGGCATTTAAGTTTGGAGCCTAGTCATTTTAATACCTGTAGAAACAGTAATCTCTCGTGTGCTGCAGCAGTGTGCCACACACTGCAGGGATCTTGTCTGCACAAAAAAAACATTCATGTGCTCTAAGTCATGAATCCAATGAAAAAGGTGCCATTAGAGAGAAAGGGTAGGGGGCGTTCCTCAGTCTATCAGATGTTTTCTCCTCTGGCAAGATGTAGTCCCTTTGATTTCTGTTCCGCTCTCCCTCAGTCTGAGGCTTGGCTGCAACCTCCTACTAGATTGGTAATGTCACTATTCCTATTTGGGTCATGTTCGTATCCTTATGTAGATCAGCTCTCTCTACGCTGATTCAGGGTGGCTGTCTTCAGCCAGCAGGACTCTTGAGGAAGGAGCAAGGTCTTCAGTTCAGCAGTCATATACTCTAAAAAATATTTTGAGAAACAAGATCAAGGGAAGCCAGAAAGACAGGATATAATCTTACAAAAGTTGCAGCAGAGCCTAAAATTCCTCAAGCCTTGCTCTAAATGCATCACAGTATAGAGGCAATACAGTCTTTTGAGGGGCAGACTCTGAGTGAGAAAATAATGTAGATTGAAGATTGTTGTCTCCACTTTGTTAACCTTACTGTATTTTAACTGGAATTTTTAGGTGAACCCTTGTTACCACCGAAGACACAGTTGCTTTATCTACTTGCTGTGGCAGCTTTGATCATCCTCTTAATTCTTCTCTTGGGTGTGATGATGGCAAAGCGTAAGCGCAAACATGGTTCGCTGTGGCTCCCAGAGGGCTTTATTCTGCGCAGGGATCCTAGTAATCATAAGCGCAGAGAGCCAGTTGGGGAAGATGCTGTTGGACTCAAGTAAGTTTGCCTTTAGGCCGCTGACTGTTTATGACTGCGTTAGAGGATTTTGAGACTGTGGTGTATGAATCTTTCATTAAAGGCACTTGTCTCCATAGAGAAAGCTGCCTTTTAAGCTAGAACTTCTTAGGCTATTTCTCTAAATTTTAATACATGTTTCTCTAAATTTTAATACATCTGTTTTGGACAGAAGAACTTCAACTGTGATCTGTAAAATGCTAGTAAGGAATCTGATCTTCTGGCTATGTTTGGTTTTTTGCCACTCTGTTTAGTTCAGTGGTTGGGTACTGCTTGCATCACTTCCTCCTGGTGAGACATTTGTAGGTTGACAGGTGACAACAAACTTTTAATACATCTAGCTCAATGCATTAAAGACATGACTCAGAAATAATGGGAAGTTTCAAAAGAAGAATCCTATTTATGCAGTTTTGGCTTTCCACTGAATTAACCAAGTTTGCAGTTGTAAATGCCTTTAATGCCAGTGTCAGCTGCTTGAGATTTCTAATTTCTTGGTCCCTCTGTTTGCAAGCTACCAAACTTGCAAGCATCCCATCGTTGGTCTCTGCAGGCTAATGTAAGTAGCAGTAGTAGCACCTGCTCAGCCTGCAAAGTGATGTATTCTCCTTGTTTGTTAGAAATCTGTCTGTCCAGATACCAGAGGGTAACCTGGCAGATTCTGGACCAACTGAACACTGGGCAGGTGATGGTGGACCTCAGCCAAAGAGAGCAAAGGTAAGGAGCTCCAAGACTTGAATATTGCCTGAAATTGAAACTGCTAGTGAGGAAGACAGCTGCATTAACTTCCAGAGTATGCCTCTTGCTCAACACCTCCCTTTGCTTAGGGATTTGTAATGTGTGACTAATGATAACCTCAGGAGCAAATCCTCAGGTTAACACTGCCACCACAGGCCAGCAGAGAAACCAAGTAACTTCTGTTCCGGTGTCGCCTCCCTACTCAGGCCCTGCTGCATCAAAAAGGAAGAGAAGGTTAATGGTAGTGTAATGTCTTGGAGTTCAGGCCTGATAACATATGGTGGGAGTGTGAAAGCTGAGAATGCCAAACAGAGGTAAATGGGCACCATCATTAGCTTAAACAAACAAACAAAACTAAAAAAAAAAAAACCATGAAAAACAAACAAACAAAACAAAAAAAAAAAAAACCATGAAAAACAAACAAACAAAAAAAAAACCAAGAACTTTCAGTGTCTTTGGCCACTTGATGAGCGTTTTGAAGCAACTGCTTATTTCCTGTGCTCAGGCTGAGGATCAAGCCTTGCTCCCAGAAGGTGATGAGCAGATAGATCAGCGCCAGTGGACACAGCAGCACTTGGAGGCAGCAGATGTCTGTGGGAGCACATCACTAGCCCTTACACCACCTCAAGCAGATCAAGAGGTGGATGTTCTGGATGTCAATGTCAGAGGGCCAGGTCAGTACTCTGAGTGTCCGTGTGTTCTGCCAGCCAGCCACCGATCTCCCTCCCCTGTCTCCAATGGCTGGGACTGGTAACGTTTAAAAATTATACGGAGTATACAGTAACACCAGTGGGAATTTTATGGCACTGAAGGAAAGCTCACGTGTGCTCCAGAGGAGAAAGCTGGAGAGATTGGATCATGGTCTGTAGCACATGGAATATCATGTAACCAGGAGAAGAAGAGTTCACTTAGCAAGCACCTGTAGAAGCTGCAGCTATAGGATCTCCTTTATAACAATGCATGAATAAAAGATATCATCAGAATGCCATTGCGGCAGAAATTTGGAATGCATAGTTGTGCTGGAAATAACCTCCAGCTTCTCCAGCTGGATCACTGCAGAGATTTATGTCAGACTTTGTAAGGACCAACTTAGCAGGGTTTATACGTAAGGTGTCTGTTACCTGTGGTGGAAGTGAGGATGGCCTTTTCCTGAATGACTTCTGGCAGACGGTATACCCTGATTAGCAGTGTGTGAGACATCTGTGCTGGAACAGAGCAGCAGTGCAGCAAGTTTGTTAATGATTTTTTTAATTCATGGATTTATATCCTCAGCTTATGGTGATCAACTCATTGAATTCATAACACAAGTGTGAATTTTGAAGGACACTTCTTTAACATGCACACATGTGCACAAGTTTGCTCTCTTAGTCTCAAATTGCTAGATGTAGTAAGAACGCTCTGCTGCTTTTTGTAAGTGTAGCACTAAAGCTCTGTAACCTGGTAAGGGACTGGGTGGGTCATCTGGTAATAACGGATTCCGGTGTTCTGAGAGGAGAGGGTTGACCAAGAATTTTATCCTGGTTGGAAAAGCTGCAAGCATGGCTCTTGTTCATATGCAGAGAGGTGATTCTGATGCTATTGCTGCAATTGCTTTTTATTAGATTTTGTGGGAATATTTCCATGCAATTTAATGATGACTGGACCCATTCTCTCAGTTCACTTCTATTGTCTTTTCTGCTCATTGACCCATTAGCTCTCCTAAATGTAAAGCACAGGGAAGGAGGGATTTCTGTGTAACGAGTGTGAGAACATAAACCATCAGTTTCTGCCAAATTTAAGCTTTTCTTTATTTCCCCTATTGAAACTTCTAGTTGTGTGGCGGGGTAAAAGCTTTCCAAGTGCAGGCAATAACGTTCTTAAGATTTCAGACTGCTTATTTTCATGTTCGCTCAAAGCTTTGTCCAGCAATAGCAATGGAATAATACTGACCTGTGAGTTGCTTTCCTGCCATTCAGATGCAACTGTGATGCTTGCAGCAAGCTGCTGTAAGCTATCCCCCCTCTGCAGCATCAGAAGCAAGCAGCTGAGTTACTGTCAGGGGAAGAAATTGTTTAAGAAGTCTGAGAAGTGGTGGAGTAATGGGTTAGTAAGGAGGGGTAGGATTCCTCGCAGTTAATGTAGCTATTCATCTGCCCTGGCCACCTTCCTCTTCCTTTGCAGGCAGAGGGAAGAAATAGGCACTTCTGAGAGGCAGTTCATCTCTGTCTCAAGCAGAATTTGTCTTGAAGACTAGATGGCTCACGCTCCAGTAATGCTTGGCTGCTCCTTATTACAAAGGGTGTTGAGGCTGACTGACTTGGGTGCAGGTGTCTGGGCTGGAGCCATGCAAAACTGGGTGAGTTAGATCCTGGCCACAGGTCCAGGTGGCAGGTAGAACAGTAGAGATCTTTTCTAGAAAGAGGAGAGGCAAGTTGAAATGCCTCCGTGTACCAAGGGATTGTTTCCTCTCTTAATCCAGCACCTTCTGCGGTCTCTCAAGTTTAGGAGACTTGACCTCTTGGATCCCCCTACAGAAGTATCGCCTAGAGACTTTGGCAGGGGATTCTTTACATCCCAGCTTTCAGTATATTGTGCCTATATGATTCCTTCAGCTGTACTTGTCTGGTGAACTTCTGGCTTTACCATCTGACTCTTGAGTTTTACGTTTACTTGGGGGCCGTCTTCTTAAGAGACAGCAAACAGAAGATTTTTTGTAAAATGCTGCTGTCACCTTTGTCTCCCCATGCTGTTCTTTCTCTGTGTCCCCCAGAGTGGTGAGGACATTCTTTTCACTGGAGTTATTGTGAGTGTGTAACCAGGGTAATGCAATTACAGGCATAACTGGTAACACCACCTATAATTAAAACTGATGAACTGTCCCTATTATATGCCCCTCTTTTTCAGTTACTAAAACTTCAGTGGTTCAGACTGGAATTTTCCACGCTGTGTGTCTGCCTCCAGCTGGATCCTTTTGGGTTCTTTTCCAGCTATTTCAGAGAACAAGCTGGAAGGAGGAAAAAAGACATTGTGTCCACAGCTTTTTTTCTGGTAGTCCATCAAGCACTTAATTGTGATGGTCTAGCTGGATGTGCTTTTTGCTAGCCTCATAAAACTACTCGTGTGTGGCCAACTTACAAAGCTCTAAAAAGAGCTGCACATACCTGAGAGACTTTTTGGCGGGTGGCAGCTAATTTTTCCAAGGATTTAATACATACTATAGCTGTGTCCCTATAGCGCAGTCCCTTGATCCGTCCAGGACAACTGCAGTGACTGAGCAAGCGAGACCTTTCCTGCAAGTGGTTTTCCCAGGGCTGTGGTGCTGGAGAAAAGGAAAGCTCCTTTCTGCACTCCGTCTCTCTGCTCTTTGTGTCGGGGCAGTACGGAGGAGACCACAGCCTGACTTGAATACTGAGAAGTATTCATTTGGGACAAGGAAGCAGAGCCAGCAGTGGGAGGGAGAAGCACAAAAGGAGGTATAGCCTTGGACGACAGGCAAGAGGGTCTATAGACAGGACTGGATCTTGGAACTGAACCCAGGCCCGTACGTCAACACTTCACCGCCATCCAACAAATCCTGAGAAAGTAGCTCAGTAAAGCCTGTGTGTCCTATGATTGTGAGCCACTAGGAGGAGCGTGCATGCTGCTGCTGCCAGCCTGGCTGGGGAGCAGCCCTGGATGCCACAGCCCTGATCTCTGCCGCTGCTCGACACCGTTCACTGTGGTAGAATGATAGATTTCTAGAATTTTGTGAAAGTTTTGGAAGCGCTCTAAAAAAGAGTCAGAAAAGCCTGGTGATCAGAATTTGGGAAATGGGTCAGGGCATTAGAGCTCTGTATATTACTTTCAATAGGAGACCATCACCTTGTTTATCTGCACAGAATCCTAATTCTGCCATATGGCTTTCTGCAGGGCTCACACACTCCATTCAGTGTGGATAGGGTACTGTAGGTTGAGAGTTGTGCGGGGAGGGAAGTTGTTGTCTGTAGGATCCAGGAAGGGCCCCTGCTTGTCCATGGAATAAATCAGGCAGTTGCTGAAAGATTGTCTTGTGTTTCTGCTGGTGAGGCACACTGGAGAAGCAAAATTTGTGTTCACCTTTGCAGAACTCCAGTGGGGCACTTAGCACAGAGTGGTTCACTCCTGCTGCCATCTTAGTCCCTATTACTTTCTAGGTGCCTATGATGTGTGTGGAGTAAAGCAGTAAAATCAGTAAGGAAGCATTAGCATCTACAGTTGAAGTCTTTGTTTTTAAGTAGCGAATATCTTGTAACATTCAGAGTCTGCTGAAACTGAAGCATTTGGCATTCGATGGGTAGCTGAAAATATGTGGAGATGTTTTAAATCTTAATTGCAGTGCATCAAAGGGGGGTATTAACAAGGGTGAAAAATCAACAGTGTGAGCTTGTCTTCCTGGACCACCCTCTCTGATCAGCAGAAAGAGAGGGAGGTTCATCCAAGAGAGCTACTCTAAATTAGAGAACTGGAGGAGCCTTTCTCCTTCCAGTGACAATGCAAGAATCCTAGTTGGATGAATGTGAATTTAGCTTTTGTGGATGTCCCGTCAGTGCGAGGCTGGGGGCTTGTGGAGAGACACAAGCCCAGTATCTTCCAAAGCATTCAAACTGTGTGAGACTTCCAGCAGTTTGTATCTGTGGGCAGTCTATGCTGTGATGGAGGGGTGCGCGGGGAATCGTAGAATCATAGAATGGTTTAGGTTGGAAGGGACCTTGAAGATCATGGAGTTCCAACCCCCCTGCCATAGGCAGGGACACCTCCCACTACACCAGGTTGCTCAAAGCCCCATCCAGCCTGGCCTTAAACACCTCCAGGGATGGAGCTTCCGCAGCTTCTCTGGGCAACCTGTTCCGGTGCCTCACCACCTTCAAAGTGAAAAATTTCTTCCTAATATCTAATCTAAACCTACCCTCTTCCAGTTTGAAGCCATTCCCCCTCGTCCTATCACTACATGCCCAAGTAAAAAGTCCTTCCCCAGCTCTCCTGTAGGCCCCCTTTAGGTACTGGAAGGCCACAATAAGGTCTCCCTGTAGCCTTATAAGGAACAAGACATTGTGCATGTGTAGGATGCTACTGGTACACCAATGAATAATACTGGACTAGATCCTGTTCTATAGTCCCTTCCTACGTGGTGTACTTCTGTGAAAATATGGAGTGTGCTTGACCAGTTTGTTTAGGGGTCTGGTCATGGACGTTATTAAAAGCAAGATGAGGTAGGTTCAGGCAGTCATCCTGGGGCATTTTTCAGCTTTGAGTGCTTTGCTGTCACAACTTCGGGGTCCTTCTCGTGAAGACCTTGGTGTGTAATAGATATGAAGGCTTTAGTATGCATTTCATTTCAGGTTAATATCTGCAAAATGCCACCAATAATCAGTGGCTAGTTGTCCAATAATTTTTCTCTGTCAGTTGTTTCTTTTCCCCAGGTATGTGAATACACATGAATAGTTATAATTAGTCATCTGATGTCTTTGATATTTATTGCACTTGCTTCTCTTTAGCCTTCACATTTTAAGGACGTTTTCCGCTTTGGCAGCGAACTTTTTTGGTTTATAATGATCTTACTTATTTGAGAAGTATCTAAGTTCTGTTGGGGTTGCAGTAGGTATTAAAGTCCTACTTGGAAGGAAAACAACTTCCTAACTCTGTTGGGTTTTAAGATAAGGGAACTAGCCTGGGTTAAAGTGATTGGAGGGATTGTCTGTAGCTGTAGGTGCTCAAGGGGAGAGGATTGTGAGAGGGTTTCCTTTCCTTTGCTGTCACCGTCAGGTTACTATGATATCATCTCTTCTGTTGCAGATGGATGTACTCCGCTTATGTTGGCATCTCTGCGTGCGGGCAGCTCCGATATCAGCGAGGATGATGAGGATGCAGAAGATTCCTCAGCAAATATAATAACCGATTTGATCTATCAAGGTGCCAATCTGCAGGCCCAAACAGACCGCACTGGGGAGATGGCACTGCACTTGGCAGCCCGTTACTCAAGAGCAGATGCTGCGAAACGTTTGCTGGATGCTGGTGCAGATGCTAATGCACGGGACAACATGGGACGGACTCCCCTGCATGCAGCTGTAGCTGCTGACGCCCAAGGTGTCTTCCAGGTACAGCAATTGAAGAACCCCTTTTAGAGTAGCTGTGCTCTGTAATTATATGAGCCTGCTGAAGCTGCACTCTGTTCACTCACAGCCTTGCTCTCATGCCTTCCACAGTGTGATGGCCAAGCAAAACTGTATTTTAAATCCAGTTTCCTCAGGTGTTCATAGCCTGAAGAACTCAGCATGCATTAATCATCTGACATGTATTTATTGGGTCTGTTTGCCTCTGTCATCTATTGTCTGGGTCCTTGCATTTCAGTGCTTAGGCTGCTTTTTCATGATAAAGTTTCTCTTGCGTTTCTGCCAAATCTTCAGTTTTGGTCTGTAGCAGTATTGAAAAAAATCTCTCTTCCCCTGTTGTCCAGATCCTTATCCGTAACAGAGTGACGGACTTAGATGCTCGGATGAATGATGGAACGACGCCCTTAATTCTGGCTGCACGTCTGGCTGTGGAAGGAATGGTGGCCGAGCTAATTAATTGCCAGGCAGATGTGAACGCTGTAGATGACCATGGTAATGTGAACACGACATACTGGGCTGGATGAATATTTGTCATGGTGCGAGCAAGGAGGGGTGGGCTTCTGCTCTCCCAGAGTGTGGGCTGCTCGTAAATTCTGTAGCTAAATCAGACACTAGGCTCTCCTGCAGAAGTCCTCCCAGCAGTAATAGACTGCAGGCTGCTGCACAGTGGCTTGGCTAGACAGCCCTGGAAGAGAATCAGCAGAAATATGAGGTTGGATATGCTGGGATTTTCTGGACTGCAGACGTGACTCTGTGGATAGGTTATTTAAAAAATAAAAATAAAAAAAATCCAGAGCAAGTGCTGAAAGTCCCATTGCATCTTGCTAATGCAGGGGTGTGTCACAGCATGGTGATTTCCAAAGTGTAAACTTGACATGAGGACATGTTCACATGCCGTGAGCTGCACTGCAGTTGCTTTCTTCCCTCAGTGTACTCTATCCATCTTGGTGCTTTAGAAAAGAGCTCCTCGGTTTGTTATTTAAATTATTGGGTTTTGCTGCAGGTAAATCTGCTCTTCACTGGGCTGCTGCTGTCAACAACGTGGAAGCAACGCTAGTGCTGCTGAAAAATGGAGCCAACAGAGACATGCAGGATAACAAGGTACAGTTTGGCTGTGCTCAGCATGGCTGTGCTTCCTAACTCAAAGCATCTCTTTGCTGTTGGTAGTGAACTAAGTTCAGATTTTCTAAACTGGGTGCTCAGTACTGGTCTTCCAAACCCAGACTGTGACCGGAACTCTCCCCGAGTGCTGGATGTCTTGTAGGATTTCTGACAGGAGGGACCAGTTCTCTTCCTTGTTTGGCCAAGTCCTGGACATCAATGCTGTCCTGCTTTTCTTGCAGAAAAGGAATGCAATACGCAGTCACACAGTCTCACAGTGTGTGAGAGCACCAGGGTGAAGTGCTGCTGGTGTTGAGTGGCTGGATTCCGGTTAGCAGAGAGACAGATCTGGCAGCACAGCAGCAGTCACGTGCTGTCACGTTTCCAGGGATCTTAGTGCAGGGTGGATATGGGGGAGAAGCCCCTCTGTTTGAGACAGTCTGCTCTGTGCAGCCCTCCTGTAGCTTCACTGTTAGTTTTTGCTGTGTCTTAGTCCTTGATTTCTTTCCTCTGCCTAGGGTTTCTTGTTTGGATTATTATGTATTGCTGAGTGGATTTTAGAGCCTCCAATAAGCTGCAGTTCTTTATGGGGCTGTTTTAGTTCTTTGTACCTTTCCCTCATAGGGGACAATGGCAGAAAGGCACCCAGGTGCTTTCACGGTTCCTCCAAGGACCTGTGTCAGAATAGTGCACTGCTTGGTGGGATAGTTCAGCCTGAGTGCTCCACTGCTGCGTATGAAATCATCTCCTGTAATCTGCCTTTTTCTATGAGGTACCTCTCAGGGTGGGTTGTTCTTGGAGACAGTTGATGTGACACTGCATTAAACGGTGCTTCCAGGTGTTGCCGCACTGTTAAGGGCTTGTTAGCTGTAAGTCAGTCCCCTCACAGTAAAGCTGCTAAAATACTTATTCTCTGTGTTTTCAGGAAGAGACACCGCTCTTCCTTGCTGCTCGGGAAGGCAGTTTCGAAGCAGCAAAAATATTGCTGGACCATTTTGCCAATCGAGACATCACGGACCACATGGACCGCCTGCCCCGAGATGTGGCCCAGGACCGGATGCACCACGATATAGTGCAGCTCCTCAATGAGTACAATGTGGCGCACAGCCCCGCTGGGCACCCCGGCGCCATGCTGAACTCTGCCCTCTCTCCGGTCATCTGTGGCCCAAATAGGTCCTTCCTCAATCTGAAGCACGCTTCGTTAAGCAAGAAGTCAAGAAAACCGAATGCCAAAGGCATCATGCCCACAAACCTCACCAAAGATGCAAAGAGGAGAAGGAAGAAGTCCCTCAGTGAAAGCAAAGGGCAGTTTTCGGAGAGCTCAGTGACCCTGTCACCAGTTGATTCCCTAGAATCGCCCCATGCTTTTGCATCTGAACCAACATCGTCTCCTGTGATGCCGTCGCCAGGGGTGTTACACTCGTCGCCCAGCTCACTGCTGACCGCTCCGTCGGTGCAAGCTGCACACACGATGTCCTTTTCCAACCTCCATGAGATGCAGCCCTTAGGACGTGGATCCAGCACGGTGCTCCCGTCTGTCAGCCAACTGCTTTCACAGCACAGAACCACCCCTCCTAACAGTGGGCTTGGCAGGCTCCGGCCAGCCAACGTTTCCACCGAGTGGATGAACCGTATGGAGGTGAACGAGTCCCAGTACAACGAGATGTTTGGCATGGTACCGCAGGTGATGCATTCACACCCCGGTGTTTCTCAGCAGAGCGGTTTGGTTCAAGCAGATACAAAGCACATGGGAGTGTCCAGGGAGTCTCTGCCCCCTATAATGACTTTCCAGCTGGTTCCCAAGGGTGGCATAAACCAGCAAGCACTGCCACAGCAGGCCCAGTCAAACTGCGCTCAGAACATGGCTGGTCCTCTTAGCTCCATGTACCAGATACCAGATTTAGCTCAGCTGCCCAGCGCCTCGTTCTCCATGGCTGCCATCCCTCAGCAGGACGGGCAAGTGGCTCAGACAGTCCTCCCGGCTTACCACCAGTTCCAGAGCTCGATGGGGAAGTCCCCCCCCCCTCCCTCCCAGCACAGCTGCTACTCCTCGGCCACAGAACGGACTCCTAGCCACAACCGGCACTTACAAGGGGAGCACCCATACCTGACTCCGTCGCCCGAATCTCCGGACCAGTGGTCAAGCTCCTCCCCACACTCTGCCTCTGACTGGTCTGATGTGGCAACCAGTCCCAGTAACAACCAGCGCGGGCCAGCAGCCACTCACATGACAGAGCAGCAACGGAACAACATGCAGGTGTATGCCTGAAGGCTGGCCAAGGTGAAGCCCGATGAAAGCGGACTCCAGAACTCATGAAGGTCTTCCAGGATGGAAATGAAGAACCATTTTCTTATCCAAGAGTCTTAATGAGCCCAGGCTGTTCTTTCCTTGGAGCGACTGTGGTCACTGTAGGCTTGTATGCTTTTTTGCTAAACAGAGAACTGTAGAAGCTGGTGATGGAGAAGACCAGCCGGGTCACTTCTAACCAACTCCCGTGCACCTTGGGTGTGATTGCTGTCTGCACTGGATTCTCCAGTCTGCTTTTAAAATATGTTCCACCATTTCTTTGGGGAGACAGCTCTTCAGCTTAATGCATCTCACGGTCGTTTCTCCAGAAATTTAGCCAAAACCAGCTTTGTATCCTTATTTTGTTACTCTTTTTGTTACTCACATAACCTCTCTCTGAAGCACCTTCTACTAGTTCTCCTCGAGTTCAAGTTGCCTTGTCTTGACACAGCTCAGAGCTGCACCCACGTTCCTAGATCCCTCCTTCCCTCGGCCACTCTTGCTCAGCAAGCGAGAGCCGGACTTCCCAAAACACCTGCAGGTCAAGTGACACCTTCTGTCACGCAGCTTCTCCCTTTCCTCTCCAAGAGTCTTTGTCTTCTACAGACCCACTAACACCCCTTAGTGTTCTCACTGCCTGCCCCCCAGGTATTATGAGATTATATATACATATAGTCTTAGGTCTCTCCCCCCCGCCCCCCAAAACGCTGGTCTGACCTGGTCTTCCCCCCATGGTGACCTGTAGGCACATCTCTCCCGTGTTGTATGTCTTCCCTGGGACACACCTGACCGTTTTGACACACTACCCTCCCCGTGCCCCCGTCCTGCCAAGTGTGTCCATGACCGCCTTCACGGGCTCCTGTGCCGGAAGAGATGCTCTGCAACCGATACAGGCCTTTTGGGAAGCTCTTGGGATGAGCATGAGTGTTTCAAAACCTGATAAGCTCCCAGCGTTCTTGCACAGTACTTCCCTCCCCTCCATCCAAGGGTGGCTGTGTGTCCTGTCCTCCAGATACCATATGCTGCCTCTTTATGATATTATCAAGAAGCGTCAAGGACGTCGTTACATGTTTGCAGTGTGTTTCCTTCTGCGTCAGGAACGGCATCCAGCCCTTTGAAGAGCGTCCCTTTCGCTCCAGTCCTGGGACAGGGCTGCCTTGTCTTCCCTTCCCAACGAGGAGGCTGCAGCACTGGCTCCCGAGCAGGCTTCCAGCAGCAGCAGCGTACCTGAAGCCAGGAGCTGGCCTTAAGTGGCAGACCAAATAGCTCAGAAACTGTTGCCTAATGCAGTTTGGTTAACAGGTTTGGGGCTGTCCTCTGCTCTCAGCTTCAGCCTGCACCGAGATTTCCCAACTGAGGTGCCCCACGTGCTCTGTGGGACGGTAGTGCCATTTGTACTGCAGCTCCCCCGATATTTTTGGAGTTAGGGAAGCCAGCTGTCGCTGACTTTAGACAAACAGCCGCTCTTTCTGCTTTGTCCGCAAGAGTAATGCTTCCCCAGACGGCTCTGAATCAGTCAGTGGCCAAAGTGAACATTTCTGGGGATGGTTTGCTCCTACCTCTTCGGGGGAACCCTGCAGACACGTGTTCCAAAGAGATCGGGGCTGTCGGCTGCCGCCAAAGGACAGAGAAGGCCGCTCCCCTCCAAGCAGTGGCCATTCAGCATCCTACCATGTACAGTATTTTCTGCGATGTTCCTTTCCATTCTAATTAAGAGTAAAAGCTTTTTCTTTCGATTTTACTCAATGGTACATGAAGGCAGGGCCTCAGGAGGAGCTGGTTCCCGGGGCCATTGTTTTGGGCTGAAGTTTTTAATTCTTGAAGTTACTGCTTTTTACGACACACACAGCGTTCCCCGGCATGCTCGCTGCAGTGTGTCCTGTGAAGTTTAGTTGCAACCGACTCAGATCTCCAGGCAGGAGCCTGCCAGCTCCTGGAGGTCTGTCCAGGTACATGTTTCACTGCAAATAATGAAGTGTTGCTACATCAATGCTAAAGAAACAAAGGGCTTTTCCTTGTTAGCCCCAAATAACCAAGTGCCTTTTTATATATGTGGCTGCCTTTTACAAGATGAGTGCTTTCTGTGGAATGAAGCCAGTTTCGTGCCTGGCATGTTAATACGATGGCCCTCTGCCTTTCTCTTTTTTTTTTAACTACTTGTAAAGATAATATCTCCTTAAGGTGGTATTTTATCTCATAAGTTGTAGAGTAACCATTCACACAGCAGCATTTTCCTATATTAATAATGGAAAATATTTGCTTATTTTTACATTTTTTATAAAAGTCTTTTATGAAAATAGTTGCTGCAAAATGTATAAGCGATTTTTATCCCCAGAATAAAGAGTATGTGCCCGACGTCTATGTGCTGCTGTTTTCATTTGCCTTCCCGGCGATCGCGACGCAGCCACTGGATTTATAAAGGAATCATTGATGTTCAGTAGCTCTTCAGACCCCTGGCAAAGGAGAGCTCGTTGGGGACCTCCGCAGTCTGTGTCAGGGGAGAGATTTTGGGGATCAAGGGTGCCCTCTGCCATGGCTCAGCAGTGCACGGGCCCCGCTGCTTGGCTCCATCCAAAGGAGCTGAAAGCAGCCTCGCTCAGGTGTAGCAGGAGGATTCTGGAGGATTAGCTGAGGTGTAGCAGGAAGATTCTGGAGGATTAGCTGAGAAGGGGGGCAGTAACCAGCAGCCAAGCAGCTGGGCATACTGGGAAGGACAGGGAGGGAGGGACTGGGATGGGGCCTTTTTGAGGTGCTTTCAGTAAGAGCTCTCGATTGCCTGGGCCTCTGGGAGGCGGAGAAGGGCTGGGCCTTTTGTGTGGCTTTTAGAAAGGTTGTGAGCAAGCGTGGGTCAGGCGGTGGTTAGTGGAGCCGTGGATTCGCTTGCCCTTTCAGGTCCTGCTTGATTCCCTGGGCTGTTCTTCCAGCTGGGAGGAGGACCCTCATCCCTGGAGCTGAGGCTGCCTCCCTGGCTTGGGCTTGGCGGCTGGTGCGTGAAGATGTGCGATTCTTCAGCCTCTGAAACAGGGAATCATGGCTCCTCCGTGCTTTTTGCAGACTTGAAAAGTTTGACTTGAACCATTAGGGAACGAATCGACGATGGCTTCCTTCCTGTGTTTTGAGCAGGGAGGTGCCGCTGAAGCCTTGGGCTCCACTGGTGCTCACCTGGCCGGTTTCCAGCTCTCACCGCAGACTCGGATGGAGCCGGTAGCTGAATTATGATGCCTAGCAGGGATAAAGCTGCTGGGGGCATTTTAAAGGTTTAATATTCAAAGAGCGCAGCTCCTTTATCTTCTAGTAGAGCCAGCTTGGCAAGTCCAAACCTCCAGGAGGCTTTCATCCATGTTCCCCCGCAGGTTGCGCATCTGTGCCAAAGTTTAGCCAGCTCTGCTGTGTCTCTGGCACAGCTGTGTCGTGTTTGCTGGTGTTCAGTTTGAGACTTGAAACTGCGTCTCCTTGGGGACGGTGCATGCCTCTTCCGCTGCCCGGGATGACAAGGGGCTTGTGAAAACTTGTCGTGTTGCATGCAAGTAAGCTTAATTGAACCAGCCAGGCAGGGAGCTGGGGTATCCCTTATCTAACCGAGGAGTAATGGAGTAGCCTCAGGGTCCTTTGGAGAACATTTTCATGGTTTTTCATAAAACAAGGGTGGAGTG
>VZSZ01006065.1:147666-165437 GCA_013398815.1 Ibidorhyncha struthersii | reverse complement strand
AGGGGGGCGGGGGGCAGAGGGGGGTGAGGGGCAGCCCCGGGGAAGGGGGAGCAGCGAGGAGGGAGGGGGCAACCTCGGAGCGGGGGGAGCTGTGAGGAGAGGAGGGCAGCGAAGAGGGGACGGGTAGTGGGGGGGCAGCCAGGAGAGGGGGGCAGCTCTGGTGTGGTTGGGCTGAGATGTGAAGGTGTTGCAGGGTGGGATGTTTCTGTAGCACCAGGAGTCTCTGACACCCCCTTAAGAAGAGGGGATTGGTGGGGTGAGAAGTGCTGGTGGGCTCAGGGCTTGAGGGAGCTGTGCCCCGGGAGATGCGCTGAGCAGTAGAGGCCTCAGGAAGGTCTCTTGAGAACCCCCAGAAGTAGGTTTAAGTGCTGGTCAGGAGGGAGGATGAAGGAAACCTGCCGGATCTGTGCCCGGGAGCTGTGCGGCAACCAGCGGCGATGGATCTTCCACACGGCAGCCAAGCTGAACCTCCAGGTGCTGCTCTCCCACGTCCTAGGCAGGGAGCTGTGCCGGGATGGCAAATCCGAGTTCGCTTGCAGCAAGTGTGCCTTCATGCTGGACCGCATCTACAGGTTCGACACCGTCATTGCGCGCATCGAAGCCCTCTCCATCGAGCGCCTGCAGAAACTGCTGCTGGAGAAAGACCGCCTCAAGTTCTGCATTGCAAGCATGTACCGCAGGAACAACGAAGACTCTAGCACAGATGAGAGAGCTGGGGATGGGACTGTGGACCTTTCTAGCCTGCCTGATGTACGGTACGCTGCTCTCCTTCAGGAGGATTTTGCTTATTCTGGATATGAATATTGGATGGATCAAGAAGAGCACAGCTTAGAGCCACACAGCTGCCATGCTTCGGAGGCAGTGAGTAACCGCCCACGGCGCTGCCGTGGCTGTGCCGCTCTGCGGGTGGCCGATGCTGACTACGAAGCAATTTGTAAAGTGCCGCGAAAGGTGGCCAGAAGCATCTCCTGCGGGCTGTCCAGCCGGTGGTCAGCCAGCATGGGCAACGAGGAGTCATCTGTGTGTGATGTGGCGGAGTCTGCCAGCACCAGAGGGCCTGTGGATGGGGAGAGCATGGAGGAGGGCACACCTGCATCCTCCGTTGAGTCTCTGGACACGACTGTGGAGGCGAGCCCTCCACAACAGAAGGATGAAGATGCAGATAAGGGGATGAAAGGGAATGGGAAATGTGACGATTTCTCAGATGACCGAATGACCCCAAACTCTTCACTGAGTGGGAACAGGCTGGAGCTGGCCCTCAGCTTGATCAAGGCTTTGGACTACAAACCCCTTCAGAGCCCACGAGGCAGCAGACTACCTATTCCTGTGAAGTCCACCTTGCCCCCTCCCAAGCTCAGTCGTGACTTGGCAGATGGCAGCACTTCTGCTGGCTTAGCGTGTGCTGGTTCTGCCTTCCTGAACGCAGACAGAAAATCTTTTTCCAGAGCTCCTTTGGGTCTTTCCCTGGAGATATCTGAACTACAGGAGCTGTGGGATGACCTCTGTGAGGATTATATGCCGCTGCGGGTACAGGTAGAGGTCATTGTGCCGCCGTTCGATTGAGCAGCGTCCCTGTAGCCTGATGCTGAGCCCACTAGGGATTCTTGTGTGCTGAGATAATACAGATAGCCACGTGTCGCTGAACCCAGGGCTAAGAATAGGCAGAGCGGTCCTTTTTAGGTGTGCCGCCTCTCTCCTCTGTCATTTTCTGTTGTTTGTTTCCTCCTTGTGTTCTGGGAAATTAACCTTCCTCCCCCTCCATCAGCTCTCCCTGTCAATGCAGCTTGCTAGATGGGTCTAAGCTCTTGGCATTATTTGCCATTTGTCTGCTGAGAAAACACCAGTTTCGCTTCAGCTTTCTCTTTAAGAAGGCAGTGTGACTTTTACCCACAACCAAAGGGAGTGTTTTAAGCTTCTGGGCATGTTTTTTCCAGCAAATGTGTTTTCTTTGTGTCCAGGTAATGGTTCAGCATCAGGAGCACCTGCCTCCAGAGCCCTGCCTCTGCAGATCAGGCCTCCAACCTGCCAAACGTGTAGATCCGCACAGGGATCTGTGGCACGTGCCCTGAGGAAAAGGTGTTTTCCTTGCAGGTGGATTTGTGCCAGAGGATGACTTTAGGGTTGGTATTCTAGATAATTGGTTTATTTTCTGATCCTTTGAAAAGATTCATCAATTAACGGCAGGTGTTGCTGAGATGCGATGAAAGTTCCTGCTTTCACGGGACTTCCTGGTGCTGTTATCTGCCTCAGTGGTCGTCCTCATGTAGCTCTAGATTGCCCCTATTTTGCTTGCTTTAATGAATTCTTCATTAGTATGCAGTCAAAAAGCTGAACTTGTAACTCCTTACCACTTTCCTTAATGAATAGAAGGCCTCAGTCAGCTTCAATTCAGGAATATCCATGTCAGCCTAATTGCATTCCCATTAGCAGCCTTAGTGCTGTCTAATGCTCTAGGTAGCCTGGGGGATTAGAAAAATGCTTGTTTATTACTATGGCAACTGTAGCTGTGCTGAATTAAGCTTCCTATTCAGCCAGTGCTGCTTGCTGTCCCATCTGCTCAGGCATTTCCAGAGCTGTGTGTTTTTCCCATTAAAACCTGCTAAAGAGATGATGCTAGGGAGGAATGTAGAAAAACTAATTTTCATCTGGTGCACAAAGGCATCGATCGAGCTGGCAGCTGAAGAAGTGAAGCAGGGCGTTGCTGCCTCTGCAGTCTGTGTTGCTTGCTACTAATTTTCACTGCTAGGGATATATTTACAGTGTAAAAATAGTCTTTCTCTTAACAGAACGTGGCACAATCAATGTGGCGTGTTTACGGCTTGGCTTTGTGTCACGCCTCTCCATCCTCCTCTTGGAACTGCTTTAGAGGAGTCTCTCCAACCTCCAGCCTCTGCTATCCGACTGTCCCTGCCAGGAATTCATCCTGTGGGACTTTTTACTGTCTGTTTCTTGCCATGGCGGCAGCAGCAGTTGCGGGCTTCAGTGCAGGGCCTGGCAGAAGGGGGAAGGTACTTCATCCTTCAGATGGCTTTAACAGCAAAAATGGGAAGTCAGAGCTAGTAAACTAAATGGTTCTTGTATAAATGATGTGTCTTTCTCTTTGTACGAGCAACACTCTTAAAGTCAGGTACTGCTGCCCAGCACTTCATATGCATAAATGCCTTTCTGGTAATGTGAAAGGAATATGTAGGATGTATAGGACCGCAGTTCCCTCATTGCTTTGGGGAAACTTCAGTTGTCCTTTAAATTTACTGCTGGAAGCTATGATGACCGAGAGATCTGGTGTCAGGGCATGTGATCTTGTAGGTACTGTCTTGGGCGTTTCCTTGAACTAACAATTCTTCCTTTTCATCACCGCAGCCCCAGGAAAATGCCACCAAACCCAGCCTTCGTCACACACACTCCTGCAGCTGCCTGCGGTGCCGTGCTGGCAGCGAGGGACGTGTTGCCTGACTGACAGACGGTCTTTTACCCACTGTTCTGGGCAGATGTGAGCTGGGCAGGCTTAGACAATGCCATGATTGTTGTTATTATTATTATTTTTAAAGAAGTGTTTTGTCTAGGTCAGTGGGTGCTGACGTTGCTGGAGCTGTACTGAGGACAGAATGTCAGTAAAATGCTGATATAGGAGAAACTGGTGGGGAGCTGTGCTGCTGACAGGGCTGCAGTGAAGCAGGAGGGAGGCAGCCTGGGCTTTGGGACTTCGGACTCTGGAGCTGGCTCTGCCCTTCCCCTACCTGCTCAGCTCTTTGCAGGCTTTCTGTGCAAATTGTGAGGAAAGATGTCTTTTCTTCTTTTTTTTTTTCTTTTTTTTTCTCCCCTCTGTTTTCTTTTCAAAACCTTATTTCAAAATAGCTGCTGTGTGATAGATTCCAGCAGCTTTCCCTGTCTGATGTTTTCCCTGCCATCAGCCAAAGCCTTCTGGCTGGGCAAATTTGAAATTACTTGCTGTGACTGTTTAAATTTTCACTAAAAAATCTTAACATCAGGGCAAAGGGAAGCATTGCTTTTGTATGGATGCTTCAGTGTGTGAGAGGCAATGCACAGGCCAGGGGGAGCTCCTCTGTGCTGCCTGTCGTTCTCAGAGAGCATTTCTGTGGCTGATGAAGATGAGGATTCAGTCTGATAGGGCTAATCAGAGTTGACTGTTGTTCTCCCTGAGCTGTGGTGGCTGGAGCTGGTGTTCCTATGTGCGCTCTGAAAAGCTCTGCCACGTTCTTACACCCTCTGCGCTGCAACCCTGTGCTCGCCAGGGCTCACACTCGAAACAGACACCAGTACAATTGATCTCATATCAGTGGTAATATTCAGGAATACTTAACGAGCCCTTTGAGGGGTGGGGTGGGTGGCTGGTTTGAATGCTGCTCTCAGGGGTTAACAACTCACTAGGTGGGAGGTAGCACAAGGGTAAGAAGGGATGACAAGGGATTAGTGTGTGCTCAGCCAGCAGGGTCTGGCAGGCCACGCATCAGAAAGTAGGCTGTCTTCATTCTCAATAAATGGGTATGTCTCATGAAAAAAAATCTCAGCTGTGGCATTGAATTTGCTACGGCTTGTGGAGCTGCAGGGAATCGCACGTGGCATGGGTGCTGGAGCACGGGGAGCTGTGAAGGAGAGCCCAGAGAGTCACGAGTGGAGGGGTTCAGAGGGAGGGGGGGACACACTGCCAGGTCACAGCAGGAGGGTAGCTGGTGGGAAGGATTGACAGTTGTGGGCTTGATTAAGGAGGAGAAGCTTGGCAGAACATGGGAAGGAGTTTGATTTGGTGCTGGCTTTGTTTTGAAGCATTTTGCAGCTGCCAGCAGGGTATGTAGGACGGAGAAAGGTTTTGGAGATGTGGCTTGGGTGTGGGGAGCAGGTCTGCCATCAGCCTGCAGACAGTGGTTAGAGCCAAACAAGCTGCTGGGCTCACAGTACAGGAATGAGGAGAGACAGGGAGCCCAGCCAGAGCCTCGGGGCAGCAGGGAATTTCTGGCAGGTCAGGTAGAGAGTTGCCAGGTGCCAGCCTGCCACCGAAGTGAAGGAGACACAGGGAGCATGATATTTCAGAGGCCGTTGGAAAAGCCCAGTGGGGCATATTTAAGCCCATGCTGCAAGGTCTCTGAGGGCTGACAGCTGAATAGAAGAAGCCGGTACAAGACTTCAGCTGTTTCTCCCTTTTTTTTTTTTCTTTTTTTTTCTAGAATTTGCAGGATGAATGTCAGCAGCCGGCTCCAGGTGACCCTGCAGTGGGAGAGCACGTGTCCTATCTGCGTGCTGCAGAGCTGCAGGGCAAAATCCAGCAGTTTGAAGCTGCCAACAAGGTATTTCTTCATGAACACTAAATTCGGGGCCTAGTGAGTCTGACATAGTTAGTATTGGAGGGTTCCTCCTAGCCTGGCCAGAGACAGGTATCTGCACTTCTGTTATAGCAAGGGTGTGTGTGCATACACATGATTCTCAGTGATGTTGTCTGCCAGTTTGAGTTAAAAGCATTTACTTTTTTCTGCAGCTGTGCTGTGTAAATTTTCCATATTTATTTTTGCAAACCATTCTTTTGGAAGAACTTCCCACTTGCCTGGTGAGCCTTCAGGGAGCTGGTGGATGAGAGATGCACAGGGCTATTTCCCTGTCTCTTGGATTTGCATGGGCTGAGCCTGGTGCAGGAGAGGAAGGCACCTGCCATTTGAGACAGCTGCCTTTTTTTACAAGCAGTAAGGGAGATCAGCTCAGGAGCGATCCTCTTCATTTAGATTTAAAGGCTTTCTTAGGAAGGAGACATGCAGCTGAGTTGTCTTAAGGCAGATCAAATTTAACATGTTTTGAGGCATAGATGTTCTTAGTTATGCTCTTGAACTCTAAGGTAAATCATACCCACTGGAAAAACAGAGGGGTTAAATGGGGAAAAAAAACATTGGGATGGGATCTTTGTTTAAATCTGGGGACAGCTGTAAGCTCTTGGAGTTGTCTGGACCTCAGAGGTTGACAGGGAAATACAGAGGCCCAAGGCCCAGTAAATGCAGTTGGAAGTGTTTATAAACAGTTTAGGTGGAGTGTCTCTTAGAGAAGAGATAACATGACAGGTGTGTAAACTAATGAGCAACAAGAGGAAATCACGTGGGGGTGCCAACTCCTTAAGAAACTGAGGCTTGAGTAAGTTCTGAGGAAGGTGTGTATCATCCAAGGCTAAGAATGCCAACAGGCAGCATGTTTAAAAATGTTAATGAGCAGTTGTTTAAATGCACAACATGCACTGCGTCATGAACATTGTGGTGAAAGCAAAGAACTGTCCTAAAACTGTTTGAGATGGCAGTCTCTTTAGGGTGAAAATATCAAAGGCAAAACTTTATCAGGTTGTAAACCAGCCATGGAGACTAGTGAGACATTCCCCTTTGCTTTGCAGCTGTGCTGTTGGCATGCTGGCACTGGCTAGACTGTTGAGACTAGATGAGCCTCTGATCTGATCAAATGTAGAATTACCTAGACCAGCAGTTGCTGCAAGAGTGCCTGGGTGGTCAAAGGAGACAGTATGAGAAGGGGCTGGAAAACTGTAAAGGGACAGCTACAGTGCTCTGGAGGACCTCAGAAGCAAAGGGGACACTTTTTTTAGAATGTGTAGCTTCTCCACATTGATTTTTTTTTTTTTTTTTTTCTTCAGATCTCTTGGGAGGTTTTGGGGCTGAAGTAGCCCCTCCCTTTTAAGGGAACAGAAACAAATGATAGAAACTGGGAAGGCTGCTGGGTGGTCTGAGCAAGGCTCTCCTGGAGTATGTGGGAGGCAGTATGATATGTGAACCTAGGCCTTGAACCTCTCTGCCCTGCATGTGGGGGCTGCATTGGAGGGACTAGAAGCACTGGAACAGTCCTGTGGAGGGACTGAAGGCTTTGTGTTTACTCACCTGTCTCCACCCAGCTCAAACAGTATTTACAGACTCTAGAGGGAGCCATGCTGATCTTGATCTGGTGAACAGCTGGACTTCAGTAAGGAGCGGAGGGAGTCCTAAGGGTGCTTGTGTAAAGCATTAGGCAGGATTAACAAAACAACATATTTCTGTCTTTAGTTGTTACAGGAAAAGCTGAATGAATTGAATTTTGAATTAAAAACTGTTCAAGAAACATCACAGAAGCAAGATCGTACAATCCAGAGTCTGAACGAGGCCCTGAAGAGCAAAGAGAGTAAGGTAATAGTGTTGGGTAGACAGGGTGGTGCTCCCTGAAAGAGGAAGGCATGCTAGCCCTGTAGGCAGTGACCGAAAAGGAATGCTTAAGCCATTGCTATGCATCCTGGCTCTCATTAAATTATTTCTTGTGAAGCTCTTGTTTTCGTGTGATGCTGGTGTGTGTCATAATCCACACTGGAGGCTTGGGACAGGAGGGTTTGTGCTTGCTTTGCCAATGACTGGGCTTCCTATCCTTTGCCTCATAGACAGAAGAGCTGTACCATATCATCGAAGGGCAGAATGAGACAATGGCCAAACTGCGGGACATGTTACACAGAAGCCATCTGGGACAGTTGCAGGTATGTCCCTGGAAAGCCTCAAATACATCAGGTTTTGTTCTGCAGGGATCCTGATTTTTAAATCCCTCTTGTGAAGTGAACCTTGAGTTTCTCTGCTTCCCACTCTTGTTAGATGTCAGAGAGCCCACTCTCATCCCAGGAGCAGCAAATGTCACTGCTAGATCTTCAGAACACACTTTTCTGCACCAAGCTGGAGGTGCAGAAACTGAAAAGAGCTCAGCGCCAGAAAGAGCATCAACTGGCTGAAGCCAGGAGAGCAACCCAGCTCCTGGAGACCACGGTGCATGAGGAGGAGCAGCAGAAAGAGGCAACCCTGAAACACAACCAGGTATGACAAGCACTTAGATTGGAATTCTCTGTGTTTGCAGGACTTAAGAAGTACCGATGTAGTCAGTACTCTACTGTCATTCATCTTTTCTGCCTACACCAGTCTGGGCACACTTGGCTAACCCCTTGTCACATGTGGCAGGGAGAATTATCCAGCCTTCTTAGCTTCATATCTGAGGATTTAGAATCAGCAAAGACACTTGATAGCGGGTACGTTGTCACTTGTATGTCTTTGGCTGGTACAAATGTCCCATCTCTTTGCGATGTTACAAAGTTAATATCCAGTGCTGCGCAGGTTAGCTGTGGTTGACCATAAAGCTCTGTCTGTGGCCAGAGCAAGGGGTTTAGATGGGTGGATACCCTGGGAAATGAAATAAATTCAAACTTCTTCACCATGGAGGTGTATTTTGAGTTGTAAAAGCTGTAGTGTTGCAGAGCATTTTTGGTTGCTCCCACAGCCCTTGGCTTCTTCAGGTTGGCCTGCTGTTTATAGGTCTGTTGAGACTGACTGCCAAGATAGGTACTTTTCCCTTGCAGGAGCTGCGTGCTGTGGTACAGCAGCTGCAGGCAGAGCTGCAGGACAAGGCTCAGCAGCTCCAGACTGTTGAGTGGGAGAAGTGCCGCGAGCTGCAGGTTCAGGAGCAGAGAGTTCAGTGTTTGAGTCAGCATCTGGCTCGCAAGGAACAGCTTCTGCAGGTGAGATGCAGAAAGATTCAAATTGAGCGTAAGTAGCTGGGGCCCCTGCTCCTCCTTTGGTGTTTGGCACTGCAAAAATCAGGCTGTAGCTTTCACGTATGCCCCTCGAAGAAGGGAAGGAAAGAGGTGCTTCTGGGCTCGCAAGGTGAGGAAGACGCATAGGTGTCTGAGTGCCGCAGCCCACAGCAATGCCTGATGAGCCCTGGCAAGTGCTAGTCAACCAGCCCCAGATGCTGGGGAGTAGGGTGTAGGTAGTTAGCCCTGATTCTCCTGTGCTGCTGTCGGGGTAGGGGAGTGGGTTTCTGGACTGACAATTGTAGTGTGGGGGTGTTTGTATGACCTCTAGGAATCGCAGGAACTTCTGCAATGCCAGCGAAGCTTGGATAAGAGCCCTGCAGCCATGAATGCCATGTTGGAGAAACTGCAGCAGCGAGTCAGTGACAGAGATGCTGCTTTGGAGGTGAGCACGGTCTGTTGGTGTTGTCTCCCTGTTTTCCTTGCGGCTCAGCCTTTGAGTACCATCAGCGGTGCAGCCCCAGGCTGACCCAAAGGGTGACCGTGTCTTCTACGTGCTCTTTGTGGCTCAGCCTTCCAGAGGAGCCCTCTGAAAGGGAGAGCTGACATGCCCCACAAAGCAAGTGGTGGGCTGCAGAGCCCTACTACCCCATTCTGAGCGATCACCTCCTCTCACCCTAGCGAGCAGTAGATGAGAAGTTCTGTGCCCTGGAGAAGAAGGAGAAAGAGCTGCAACAGCTCCGTCTCTCAATAAGGGAGCGTGGAGGTGACCTGGAGAGGCTGCGCAATGTCCTATCCAGCAATGAGGCCACCATTCATGTGAGTGCTTGTACCTGGGCATGTAGAGTCCAGCCTGGCTGTGGTGTGCTGCTAGACAAACCTTCCTGTGAATGCTCTGGTTGTTGCTGGAGAGAGCAGCTGGAGTGTGTCGGATTTCTTCTGGCCCTGTCTGTGGGGCAGGTTCCTGGGTCGCTTGTGTTTCTGGGTTGGGTGTAAAGATGAGTGTGGTGTCTGGACAGGATGGGGGTGAATCTACGTGACTCCACTGGTAGGAGAGACTGGTATTTCGAGTTCTGCTTAGTTCAGGATAAAGTCCCTGTCCCTGGTTGAGCTGCTTCTGTTGTGGTCCCCAGAGCCTGGAGAGCCTCCTGAAGGCCAAAACCCTGGAACTAGAGCAGGTGTCAGCAACCTGCCAAAACCTCCGCTGGCTCAAGGAAGAGATTGAGGCCAAATCCTGCAGCAGGCAGAAGGAGCAGGAGGGGATCATCCAGCAGCTGCAGACCTGCCTACATGACAGGAACAAGGAAGTGGAGGTAAGGCCTTAGCTTGGCTTCCTGAGTCTTCAGCCAGTTTGTCTGCGGAGAGAGTCCCAAACCATAGCCTGGCTGCCTGCCACCGAGGAAGGCACTTGAACCTGTGCCCATTGCTTTGGAAGGTGGCTGCTTTTAGCACCTGTAAATAACTGTGCTTGCTGAGACACTGCTCTCTTGGCTACACCCAGGCTGAAGAACTGTTCATCCTTGAACAGGTTGCAGTTTGATGGTAGCAACATCTCTCCATTTCTCCCTTCCTCCCCTTGTTCAGGAGCTTACAGCAACTCTGCTGTGCAAGCTGGGCCCAGGGCAAAGCGAGGTAGCAGAGGAGCTGTGCTTGCGTCTCCAGCACAAGGAGAAGATGCTGCAGGATCTCCTCAGCGACAGGAACCGTCAGACCATGGAGCATGACACTGAAATCCGGGAGCTGCTGCAGGCCATGAGCACCAAGGAGCAGCAGAGCCAAGTGAGTTGTGTGCAGTGCAGAGGGCTGGGGTGAATGGCTCTGCCTTGCGTTAAGCAAATGAAAACTGCTCTCTGGCTGCTGTTGGTGGAGCTGCTGAGTGCTGAAGAACCACATGAGATGCCATCAGCTGTTCCTAGGTTGGTCTCAACCCATCACATGGGGAGCAGTTATGAAGCAGCAGCTCTTGCAGCAGTGTTCAGGTGTCAAGTCCTTGTCATTAAGTGAACTGGGCAGCATTTGTGTATGTGATGGGGAAGGAGGTGCAGATCTTCCTAGGTATCTGTGCTCCTGGGCTTAGCGCACCAGAGGGGCCATGGAGTGGTTGCTGCTTCGTGTGGGTGTTGCCTGACCAAAAAGGAAGACTGAGCTGTTTCTTGTGTAGCGCAGAAGTCTGAGGAAGCTCCACTCACTGCCTCTTAACTTGCATATTAGTCAAACTAGTGCATGGTCCTGGGCATTTAAATGCCACTTTAAGAGATATGGTTCCTTCTCTGCCTACTCGTGCACACACTGGGTGCAGTTCAGCGTTACCCAAGATTCTTTGCATTGAGTTTCCTTTCATAAAAAGGGGGCTAAAAGGCCAAGCACTTTCTCCTCCTCTTTGTTTATTCTCTGTCTTTCTCCCCTCCTGGATGGGGTGGGATAAACTGAGGAGCGTGTTCCTCTGTAGGCAGAGGCTGAGCCTTGCTGCAGCGATCTGGCAAGCAGAGATGGGAGGGCTGTGGTGGAGTCACTGTGAGCAGCCAGGAGCAGTAGCTCCCAGGCTGGTTTACAGATCACTTCCAGTCTCAAGGGACAGATAAATATTGAGATGGCTTCCTTTAGTCTCTAAGCAAGGTGAGGGACAGGGATCCTACCCTTGATCACAGCTGTGCCTTCCCCTGTTTTTCCTGCTCAATCAGATGGCTGCTGAGAAGATGGCACACGCCTTGGCTGAAAGGAGCTGCGAGTTACAACTCCTACGCCAGCATGTGTTGGGAAAAGAGCCTGTTGGGACCCAGTCAGCTGGTGCCAGGCCGTTGAAGCAGGACAAACAGCCCATACAAGTAAGTGTATGCATGGTGTTTCTCTGCCTGTGGCCTTGGGGATCCAGAGAGAAGTGATGGCAACAGGAGGAAATGGGAGAGAGAGGAACACCACAGAGAATGATAGAAATGAAAGCGGGATTAGGGAAGAGACTTCCTATAGGAGGAAAAGAAGAAACTGAAGAGCAGAAATGCTGCCTGGCTGTTCTGATCTTGATTCCACAAGCTTTTGTCACTCAGTGTCTTCTTTCGTTTTGATCAGGCAGTATTTGAGTCCTTAGGGCACACAAGAGTATGAAAGAAAGCCACCCTCTGACCTTCCAGCTTTGACCCAGTCCGTCCTTGGGCTGGGCTGCTTTGCTGTATTGTAATCCCCTCCCTGACATTGTCACATTCTGGAGGGGACAAGAGGGCTAATTTTAGGTCCCACTAATTCTTGGCAGAGCCTGCTGGCTGTTTGCTGTCTCTTCCACAATTGGAGTTGGTATTTTTAAAGCAGCTTTGCTAAAAAACCCTTTGAGCCTGAACACAGCTCTGAGGCTGCATGTGCTGTGCTCCTACTTGAGCAGCTGTTAATGGTTTATTGGTGAGTTGACATGTTGAACATTTTTAAGCAGCTGTAAACAGGTTGCTCATTTCTATTCCCAGGATCAAAGTGAGCTCTAGAGACTTCCAGGGGTGTGTATATGGGCCAAGCTCTGTGTTTTCCTTCCTGCATGGTCCCTCTGGGCCACATCCTTGCGTGAAGATGCAGGTCTTTGTAGAGTCTCAGATGAAAGATGGCTTTGCTGCAGTTAAGTGAAACCCGTTTAATCCTTATTATGAAGACACTTACTGCTAGCAACCTCCTAGTGCCAAATAAAACAAGGCCAGAGCCCTGTTGCCCACATATACAGCTTCTAGGTTGGGTGCAATTCCTTTGTCCCCAGTAGCTGGCTAGATCCCCTTCATTGGTTTCCCACGTTTTGGAGGCATCAGCAAAGCAGCCAGCAGCTTTGCTGCAGTCCTGGAGCTCTGGGGAAGCTGATAATGCTAAGTTCACCATAAAGGTGCAAACCTGGAGGGTTTTGTGTTTTCAGGAAGTACTGCAAAGAGCTTGTGGAGCTACAGCTATTGCCGGACCCCCACAGGGGGACAGCAGCTGCAGGACAGAGGGAGGTGAGTGTGATGGCAGCTTCTTTCAAGCTTCCCAAACACAACCAGGGCTTTTTGCTGCGGGAAAAACATGGTTACATGAAACAGAGAGTAAAGAGCTTTGAGCAAGAGTGAGTGTTTTGAAATAAAGCTGTGCCTCCCCTTTGGGTGATGGTTCAGGGACGGGAGTGTGGGAAAGAGAAAAGCTGGTGTCGACTTTGAGGTGAGGTGCTTCCACTGAAGAGCTGATGCTGTCCAGTGAAGGTTTTTTGACTTTGTGGTTCAGGGTGGGTTCAGACAAGTGCAACTTGTTTTGGTTTTGTGTTGGGACCGAGACACCTGAATTTTGCCAGAAATGGGACAGCAGGCCTGGGATGTTGCTGTTGCTTTGGGCTGCTGTTTAACGATTAAGCAAGGAAGAAGAGTGTTTACTAAGAGGCAGTGTGATGGGGAACGCAAGCGTTGCGGACCTATCATGCCAAAGAGGGATTCTGTCTGATCCTGGGGTCAGAGCTGGCACACGGTAACCCTGCAGTAATCAAGCTGTCTTTGCAGCTACAACGTCAGCAGCAGAACTGGAGAAGGATCTTGCTAATGCTAAAGAGGAGCTGGAGCTAATGGCAAAGAAGGAAAGGGAGAGCAGGGTAAGCTTGTAATGGAACCTGTGGTCATCTCCCTTGCTTACAGGAGACCACTGGGTTGCCCCTCACTGGAGGTTTTGGACCCCCCTATTTTGAGGGTACCCCCAGTGAGAGAAATGGAGCAGCTGCTTGCCATGGGGTTTTGGCTTTCTGAAGTCTTTCACGGGCTTCTCTTCCCTCCCTAGCGGGAGCTCGCTGCTCTCCAGTCTGTTGTGGCCACGCAGGAGGAAGAGCTGCAGGTGCAGGCCTCAGATATAGAGTCCTTGACCAGGACCATCCAGATCAAAGAGGACCTCATCAAGGTGAGATAACGCTCTGTGCTGGCTCAGTTCTGCCTGGAAAGGCTGCAGAGGAGTCTCTCCCCCGCCCCCCCCCCGCATCCTCAGAGTAATGTGGCTGGCTGTCCATGGATGGTATGGCTGCTGGTTTGCCTACAGCCCTCTGTGTTACTTTGGCCAGAAGGCAAAGGCCCCAAACCCCCCGAGTGTTGTCATTTGGCTTTTTGCTCCATGTGTACCAAACACCCTTCTTCAGATCCTTTAAACAGAGTGCATTGTGTCCCTTCTCAGTTCTTCCTCCAGGCTGTTGTCTGTGCCTAATACACCCTGGGCACTTTGGCATTTCTTTCTTAGGAGACCTGGGTCTTTCCATACACTGGAAACTTTGGCAGTAGCATCCCGGGGTGGATTATGAAGGTCCAGCTGTCCTTGTTACTGATCCCTTCTTCACTGAGCCCTCCTGCTGTTGGTTTTCAGGATCTGCAGATGCAGCTGGTGGATCCTGAGGAAATTCCAGCCGTGGAAAGGCTGACGCAGGAAGTGCTGGTTCTTCGGGAGAAAGTGGCCATAGAAGAGTCACGAGGACAAGAGGCTACTGGAAACAGAAGGCAGCAGGTAGTGTGCCGTGTGGGGCAAGCTTGGATGTGTTTATATGTCTGCTGGTGCTCAGTTTTGAGGCTTTGTTTTCAGCCTTTGGGTATGCTGAGGTGCACTTGTTCTTGGAAGCTGGCTGTGTACAACAGGGGTAATACAGACAAGAGGATTGGTTCCCTTTAGCACTTTTCTCAAGGGCAGAGTCTTTTGGGGAGTCCAGGGGTGACACTGATCATCTTGATCACTTGGACACAAGCAAGAGAGAAAGGGCAAGGCCCTGTTTCTCTGGGGCAGCCAGATGCCTCCTTTGATTTCTGTCTTTAAGTGTTGTATCTTGTTTGTTTTTTCCAACCAGTTGTTACTGATGCTGGAAGGGCTCGTGGCTGAAAGGAATCGGTTAAATGAGGCTCTCCAGGCAGAGAGGCAGCTCTACGGCAGCCTGGTAAAGTTTCACACGCACCCAGACAGGTAAGTGAGGCTGCCTTGGCTCTGTGCTGCCCTGCTCCGCTGCTGGGGCAAGTGTGGGTGGTCCAGTGGGGCAATCCGTGAAGCAGTGATCATTCTGCAAGTCTTGGAAATAGGGAAGAGGAAGTCTGGGCAAAGAATCAGACAAATGCGGCTTTGGGAGTCCAGGTTTTAGGCTGCCTTCTTCCCTTGGAAGAGGCTGCAGTGGCCAGCTTTAAATGCTACATAAACTCCCCCCATTGCTACCTCTTGTTCACGCCCTGGGATTTCCATCTCTGTTCCCTGGCTTATCCCTTCCCAGCTCAGCTTCCCACCCACACTTGGCCACCTTTCAGAGGCTGCTGTCAAATTCCCAACCAACTGTTGGATTGATAAAGATCTGTCTAGGTGCTTATCCAGGCGGGCGTCCTGCAGCGCAGTATGGCCTGCATTCTTTGTCCTCTGCACTAATCTCTTGCCCTTCATGGGGCTGCAGCCTCGGGGATATTTGAGCTACCTGATAGTAAGAGAGCGCATAAGTGGAGTGCTTGGGTAAGTACCGAAGAACAGCTGTTACTAGGAGTCCCCTACCATGGGCTGGAACCTTTTTTGGGGATGGCTGTGCTCTGGGGAGGTTTAGAGGTGAGGCAAGAGCTGACCCAGCTGCCTGGGGAGTGTGCAGGGCCTGTGCCTGGAGTAAGTAACAGTCCTGCGTGGAGGGGCAAATTTGGTGTGTGCTTCCTGCAGCCTGTCTAACCCACTTCCCTTTCATGCGGCATGTCTACTTAGCGCTGCGAGAGACCACACTCTGCAGGTGGAGCTGGAGGGGGTCCACGAGCTCCGGGGACAGCTGGAAGAAGCTCTTGGAAGAAGCTTGGAGCGTTTGAGCAGGCTGGAGACACAGGGCGCCATAGGAGGTGGGGAACAGGAGCGTGTGAGAGTCCTACCCCAGCATGCCTTCTGAGCACTGGCGCTCGCCCGCCTGCCACGGAAATGGTTCACTAACTGAGCGAGCCTATCTCACTGACTCTGGGAGGGTTGCTTTGGTACTTAGTAACGGTATGATAGAACTGGTACAGGGTTTGTTTTTTTGGTTTGTTTTTTTTTTATTTTATTTTTGAGCTGCTTTGGAAACGGCGATCAGTGCAATCCACCTGTGTCTCGTGTATGTTCCTGTCTGACCCACCCTGGTGGCTACTGATGTATTTGCACATACAAATCATTCCATTTTAGTTGATTTCTCTCCATCTCCCTTCTCCTCCCATCCCTGTGGGCCAAATAAAGATTCCCTTTCTCTGAAGGAAACACCAGATGTTCTCTATCATCTCCCAAGTGCATGAGTGTGAGTTTTTTGTATTCCCTCACTGTTCTTTTTTTTCACCCAGTGACATCCTCCGCTTGGGTTCATGGTGGCTGGCCCAAAAGGAGAAGATGAATATGGAAAAGTGGGCTCCAGAGCCAGAGAACTTGAGAAGGGCTGCAATATCTGGTGGCACTTGCCTGGGGCTCTTATACGAGTCTGAGTGTAGAACCAATCATTCATTTTATGCCTAAACCAAATCCTACTCCAGTATTGATGATTTTATTGACTTTTTTTTTTTTTTCCTTCCCCCTAATTATAAGTTGTCTCAGCCTGGCTTGCAAGTGCCTTCAAGGGAGAGCTTCCTCCTCTTTTTGACAGATGATTTGGGGTGACTGAGACCTGTCCCTGCTCCCAGGGTCTGGGCTGCGTCTGTTCCCTGACTTGTATGTGCACATTTCACTCACAGGCTCCACACACCCCTTGGACAATGGGCAGGGCCCTATTTGTGCTTTGCTACGGACAGTCCCACTTGGCACCACTGTATACCTCTTCTAGGGCATCTTTCACCTCTTCTGGGAGTGTTGGGGCTGGCATGAGAGCTGAAAAACAATAGCAACAGGTTTCTGATGACCAGCGCTTCCCATGCGCAGCGGTCTATCGATCAGTTGCCTCATACTCAATCACTTCCCAAGGTGACAGGAGCAAATTTTGAACCTCAGAGCATCTGAAGCTGAACTAGGAGCAGGTGGAGCCAGAAGAGCTCTGTCTCGCTGGGCTGCGCCACCTGGACCTGTGACTGCTCTGCTGCATATCTCCTTGTGACTGCTTCACACGGCACCACTTACCCATGCCTTGTACCCGTGCTGAGGTCTTCTCTTCCCTGCCTCAGACAGGGATAGGAGGCAGCACAGCTCTCCCTTCACACGCAGCAGGTCAGCCCTACTCCTCTGGGTCCGCACCTAGCTGCGTGGTGAGTTCTAGCAGTTCTCATGTGGCCTGAAGGGACAGGGCTGGTGGGTGCTGGGCAGCTCTGGTACTTGGTTAGCTTTCCCTTTCTTGTGTTTCATCTCATTCCCTTTCTCTCACTTCTCTCTGTAGCACCATCTTCTCTTTCTCCTGCCTCTCACTTTGTAGGAGCCTTTGTGTCCCTGTCCTTTTCTTTCCACCTTCCCTCATCCATCCTGGCTCTGATGCCTGTCTGGCTCCCTGATCCCTCGGGTACCATGGAGCCCAGGACCCGGCACAGGCTCCTTGGCGTGGCAGGGAAGCCTTGGCTGGTGCTCCAGCAGCTCTGATCTCTTCTTGTACATGTGTTTTGCTGCAGATCTGTCCCAGGCCTCTGCTAGAATGACTGCTGTGAAGTGCCCCATAGGGGAGCATGATCCTGGGCTAGAGGGCTCCCAACTTTTCCACTCTGTTCTTTAGGGCCTCCTTTCATCCCCGATATTCCTGGCTGTGCACTCCTCTGCTCTGCAGAAGGACCAGCCCAAGCATCCCATGCCCGAGAGCACCCTCTGTCGACCTGTGCAGTGCTTTGTGCTGTCTCGTAGCTCTTTGTGGAGGTCTCTCCTTCTTCTCTGTTTCTTCAGGGACTTTGCTTCCCTTCCCTTTCCTTGTTCCCAGCAGTGTGAAGACTTCCAGTACAGCCAATGCACCTGCGCCTGTGGGCCGTGTGCAATTTTCAAGCTGTGCAACTAATTCTCTTTGCCTTCAGGCTGTGTGTGAAAGGCAGAGGAGGCTGTGAGAAATAGTGCCGGGGTTGCATCTCTCGTCTCCTTTGCTGGTAATACACAGAGAGCTGAGCAGCCCCCCTCCCTTTGACTTTGCACGCTGGCGTGCTTCTACTGTGATGGAGGTTTCAAGCACTTGGTGAACAGCAGCCCAGGGCATAATCTTCCCTACACGCACGCTTCTCTGCTCCCCCAACAGCAGCTTCCTCTTTTTCCCCTGTTGTAGTGGGGTTTTTGTTTGTTTGGGTTTTTTTTTTTGTTTTTTTTTTTTTTTTTTTTTTTTTTGTTTTTTAGTTCCTTTTTTTTC
>VZSZ01006065.1:129701-147513 GCA_013398815.1 Ibidorhyncha struthersii | reverse complement strand
TTTTTTTTTTTTTTTTATCCTTGAGATTTGCAGTCCCTTTTTCTGCCCCAGTCCTGGAGCGCTGGGAGCCACGCAGAGCTGTGGGCGGTGGCGAGAAGTGGGGTGCTGTGTCCTGGCACAAGAGGTGGTTTTTCCCATGTCCCCAGAGCTGTGAGCCACCCTGCCCTGGCCTCTCAGCCGTGCTGACCCAGCTTGAGAGCCCTGTGCCCGTGGCCATCAACCCCCCAGCAAAGCCTGCAGCTGAGAGTCCGCATCCCCTCGCCATTCGGGGCCCTGCAGGCATTGAGCTGTAGCCCTAGATGGTTTGTCACCTTTCAGGCTGTGTCCCTAGGGGCTAACAGGGCTGTGCTTTGGCTATGCTGAATGCCACCCATGGGTGCTGCTTCCTCCCTAGGGTGGCTGCTGCCACTTACAGCTGCCTCCAAGCTTTTTGCTCCTGGAACAGTGCTTTTCTGTGATGGCTGTCCTTGTTTCCCAGGGTACAGCTGCTTTGGTGAACAGGCTCCACCACACAGGGTGATGTCTGCCCAGGCTGGGCAGTGAGGTGCCCCTGATTTTTGCAGCCTCCAGATAGTTGCTTGTCACGAGTGGGTCTCCTGAATGTGCCACCATCTATGTGCACAGTGCACCTGCCCTGTTGCAAGGTGTGCTCCTGGCTGCTTTTCTGCTTTCCCTCTTGGGAGCTGTGTGCTTCCCTGCTGTGGCTTCTCATCCACCAGTGATGTTTGGCCTCTCTCTCCTGCCAGGATTTCTCTGCATTCCCCTGCTCCGTGTTCAGCCTTGTCTGGGAGCTCCAGACTGATGGTGATGGGTTTGGTCACGGGCAAAGCAGCTGCATCTCCTGGGGGGGCAAAGGCATCTGTGAAACCTGGCCCTGTGCAGCGCGGGGGGATGGTCCTGGGGTCTGTCCAAGCTCCCCTCTCCCTGGGGACAAGAGGGATTGGGGGTACACCTATGTCCCGTCCCAGCCCAGGCAGCCCTGCAGCTGTGTGGGAGGAAAGCTGCCCAGACAAGGGCTGCAAGCCCTCACCCAGGGCTCTGCACCAAGGGAAGCAGGAGCAGAGCTGCGTGCAAGCAGAAAAGTGTGCCCCTAACTCAGCTCCGTGGGGCGGGGTGGGCCCCAGCCCCCTGTGCACTGTGGTATGGGACACAAATGTCCCTTTAGCTCTGCAAGGCCAGCTCAGAGCTTGCCAACAGCCCGGTGCTGTGCATGACAGCAGGGCTTGGGCAATGTGGGCAGGGTGGCTTAGTGCCCTCCCTGAGCTGCCCCTGCCACGGCAGGCGGTGGTGTGAGGTGCACCCACATGGTCCTGCCAGGTTGGGTCGGCACTAGTGAGGCTCCCTGACCGACCACGTGCTGCTGGCTGTGGCTTGTGAAGTGGCTGCAGGGTGGGTGGCACGTATGCACGCATGGGGGGCAGCAAGCACCAGGTGGTGCAAAGGCAGAGATGTGGATGGGGCAGGTGCTGTTGCTGGGGTACCATCCCTGGGGCTGCGGGCAGCTGGGGCTGTCCCCTCCCTCGGTGCAGGGCCAGCACAGGGTGCTGGATTGGAGCTCCAGCATGCGGAGAGGGGGTGGCAGGGGACAGGGACAGAGGGGAGACCTCAGTCCTGGTGCCCCAGCACCAGGCATGTTATGAGAGCAGGTACCTGCCCCGGGGCTACCCACAGGCATCACCAGGGAGAAGGGGACAGAGGCAGTGCTACTATTGCCACTGCTTTGAGTGCCTTGTTGTGCTGTGCTGTCCTGTCCCTTAGGTCAGGCCACGGGCATAGATGCTGCTGATACCAGCGCCAACTTCACCAACAGCATCAAGGAGGAGGCAGTCCACGGCGTGGCAACCCAGCACGTGAGTCAGGGCAGCGCAGCACCGGGAACAGGGGTGGCAGAGTCGGGCACCGCACCACTGTCGTGCTGTGTCCTAGCCCCTTCGGAAACATCCCTGTCACCCTCTGTCTTTGTCCCTCTAGAGCAGCCCCCGGGCCCCTAAAGAAAGCAGGGGCACTGAAAGGACCCTGATGGGGAGCATGGCACCCGCCGTGCCGGAGCGGGAGCTGCGGGCAGAAGAGGAGCTGCGGGAGCTGAAGGCGCAGCTGGAGGAAGCCGGCTTCTCCTCTGTCTCCCACATCAGGCAAGAGTCCCAGGACGCAGGAGCTGGCGGGTGGCAGCAGCTTGAGGGGGCATCCTGTGTCTGGGCCACTGCCTGCCCTTCATACTGTCATGTGCCCCTAGGAAGGCGATGCTGAGCCTGTGCCTGGAGAACGCGGAGCTGAAGGAGCGGATAGGCGAAGCCACGTCACTGCTGGAGAGTGGGGAGCAGGAGGAGGCTGGGCTGGGCAGCACCCCGGCCCCCGAGCCCCGCAGGCTGCAACGGAAGAGCCGCAGCGCCCTTGGGGACCGCCCAGCCAGTGGCAGTGGGGATGGCCAGGGGGTCCCAGCAGAGAGAGGAGTTGTGCCCGCCAAACGCCCAGCGCTGGAGGCACGATCCCAGGATGACGTGCCCAAGAGACCTTGCCCTGGCACCTCGGGTGGAGGGGACGGGAGCTACGTAGGTCCCCTGGGCACAGGGGACCGGGATGGGGGGTGGTGATGGTGATGGAGGTGGGGAGCTCACAACCTGTCTCCCCTCTGACAGGCGGAGGGCACAGTCCCCAGCAGGGGCTGGCCAGGGCTGGGCACAGAGCTGCAGTCCCAGGTGGCACAGGGCCAATGGCAGTGCCAGGAGCTGCAGGACAAGCTTGCTGCTTCGGAGGCCACAGTGCGGGCACAAGCTGAGCAACTGGAGAAGTACCACGTCCTACTCCGTGAGTTAAAACCCTGGATGGGGTAGGGGGGGCTGGCTGTGCCGAGCCTGGTGTGCCCTGTGCATCAGGCTGTACACAGGGCAGGGCTGGTGAGTCCTGCCTGGAGGGGGACCCTGAGCTGACGGGGCTGCCCGGCAGGTGAACCCCACACCCAGCAGCTCAGCAAGCAAGTGCAGGTGGACTTCCAGGACCTGGGCTATGAGACATGTGGGCGAAGCGAGACCGAGGCTGACCGGGACGAGACCACCAGCCCTGGTAAGGAGAGCCAGTGGCTCCAGAAATCCTTGTGCCTTGCCCACCCGGCATGGAAATGTGACACTGTGCCCTGTCCCCTCTGCAGAATGCGAGGAGCCAGATGTATTCAGCGAGCCTAGCCTGGGCGAGGAGCTGGGGTCCCTGTGCCGGCCGGGGATGCCCAGGGTGGGTAAGGCTGCCCGGAACGCCATGGCACAGGCAGAAGTGGGGGCCCTGCACCAGCACATCCAGGACCTCAAGGTGCAGTTGCTCAATGCCAACAAGGTGATCCAGAGCCTGCAGCGCCGTGCCCGCTCCATCTCCGTCACCAGCGGCTATACCTCGGGTGCCGAGAGGCCCCTGCCAGGTCCCACAGCCCTGGCCTCCCCGGCCCACAGCCTCACCGATGAGGATGAGGGCTGGCAGTCAGACGGCCATGGCACCCTCTGCCCACCCGCTCTGCGGGCACACCGTGACCTGCAGCACCTGGTGCACCGCGTCGCCCTCCTCGAGGCACAGCTGCCCACAAGCAAACCTGGAGGCGTTTTGCCCAAGGAGCTGCAGTCTGCCACTTGGCCGGGGTATGGCCATGGGGATCGGGACCAGACAGGGGGCTACGGGGATTTCCAGGGGTTGCCCAAGGGTGGTGGCTTGTCATTGCATGCTTTCCCTGCAGCCTGGTTTCTGGGGTGTTTGCACGGTGGGGCAGAGCCCCAGCAGTGGACGGTGCACAGACTCTCCCCCGACCCTGCTATGCCCTTTGCGGGGGTGGNTGCTGATCCTTCCTAGGAAGTATGACTCGCTGATCCAAGCGCAGGCTCGGGAGCTCTCCCACCTGCGGCAGATGCTGCGGGAGGGCCGTGGGGTGAGCCGCAGCCTGGCCCAGCACCTGCGCGATGCCCTGCGGTCCTTTGAGGACCTCCTCCGTGGCACTGACATCGACTACTACCTGGGCCAGGGCTTCCGTGAGCAGCTGGCCCAGGGCAGGCAGCTGGCCGAGAGGCTCAGCGACAAGCTGGGCACCAGTAAGTACCTTCTGGGGAGCGGCACTGGGGCTGGGCATCGTGGGGTACACTGGGATGGGGAGGGATGCTTCAATGGGTGCTGTGAAGGGCTGGGGACATTTAGATGCCTTGTGCTGTGTGGGCTACCTGCTCTGAGCTGGGCTGTCCTGCTATGGCTCTGTTTGTGGATGGGCAGCCTGGGCCATGGAGACACTGACTGGCTCCTCTCTGGCTTGGTTTTTCAGGAGATCAACAAGATGGGGAGGATAAAACCAGCCATGAACTCCTGGCACTGAGGTACCGGTTCCCAGGGAGGGCTTGGGGGACCTGCGCTGTGTGGGCACCTTGGGGGCTATCACTGCTCTTGGGATGAGGGTCCGAGGTGGCCTCAGGGTCTCTGCTCCAGGTGGATATGCTGTGGCTGTCTCTCTTCTGCAGATTGGGAGCCCTAGGCTCAGGCTGGGCACCCTATGGCTCCAGGCAGCCTTGCAGCATGGGTGGGTTGCGGTGTGGGGGGTGTCATGCTGGAGTGTGCACAGCACAGTGGGGAAGGGCAGTGAGATGGGGGTCACCCTGCCCTGCCAGCTCTGGTGATGGGCCATCTCCACAGGCTCAGCCGGGAGCTCCAGGAGAAGGAGAAGGTGATCGAGAGCCTGGAGGAGAAGCTGCAGGCGCGCTGTGAATCCCCAGGAAGCAGCCGCCCACCCTCCGAGTCGTCCCGCTCTGCCACCAGTACCTCCTTTGTGTCTGAGGGGCTGGAGCCCTGCTCTGATGGGGACATGGCCAGTGAGTGCAGCCAGTGCCGCGAGGAGCCTGCCCGACTTGCAGGTACCTTGGGGGGCCCGGAGGCCCACAACCATGGGATGGGGACATGCAGCCCCCCTGCAGCAGTAGGTGCCCATCAGGCAGGGGCTGCCCGTGTGGCACCATGCTCCAGTGCCAGCCTGGAGGTGTGTGCACATAGCACCTGGGGCTGCAGGGGAGCATCTTGGGGAGCCGTGCCATGGTACCACAGCCCTGCAAGGCTGGGACCTGACTGGCCTCACATGGGCTGTCCCAGCCTGCAGCACTTCTAGACACGGGGACTCAGTTGCTCAGGACACACCAGGGTCCCTGCCAGGCTGAGACAGAGCTGCACTAACATTTCTCTCTGTCTCTCTCCTGTCTCTAGGCCTTCACTTTGACTCCTTGTCCAAACCCGTTAATGCTCCCCTGCCTGCGTTGGCCCCTGGGCTGCCACCCTTCCTGCCTGCTGGGCCCCCACCTCCCGCGGCCCCCCACCTCCTGGGCTGCTGTGGGACCCCCGTCTGCTCCCTGGCCGAGGCGCAGCAGGAACTGCAGGTGCTCCGGAGGCAGCTGGGAGAAAGTGAGCATGTGCCTCCGGCATGGGGTTGGTCCTGCCTGCCCTGCATGCTGTGCCATGCCATGCTGTGCTGCGCCACGTGGCCCCCACACCCTCTCTGACCTGCCTGGCCTGGCCTGGCCTGGCCCTTCTCCTGCTTTCCAGGGCTACTGCTTCAAGGCTGAGTCCCTTCACTCTGGCTGAGGGATGATGGGGACATACGGCTTTCATGTAGAGAGGACCTGGTGGGTGGGATGGACATAGCCTGAGGCAGCACTAGCCCTTGGTAGGGGCAATTACACATCCTGGGGTCTCTGGGAAAGGACTGGTCTGGTTAGTTGTTGTGTAGGAGTGAGGCTGAGACCCTTCAACTTGTCTCACGTAATCAGCAAGCCCTGGGAGAGCCTCTGCATTTTAGGGGGAATGGGTTTGACCAGGGCAGGAGGTCAATGATGGATGATCACCACAGGGGGACCTTGGGCTGCACTATGGGGCAGAGCAAGAAGGGGGCAAAAAGCACATGGCGGGAGCGTGTTACCCCCATTCTTCCTCCCTGCGCATTGCCCTCCTCCTCCTACCCGCTTTGCCCTGTGCGTGCAGGTGTGACGCTGCCCGTGGCACCAGCAAAGCCCACAGCTCCACTGGGCCCCTTCGGAGAGGGCAGCAAAGCCTCAGCATCACTCTGCCGGCACAGTGCGCTGCAGAGCCTGGCTGAGATCCCTGGGGCCACTGAGACCCGTGCTCGCTGGGATGTACCCCCTCCCAGCAAGCTGTTTTACGGGGCCCTGCCATCGGGGTACCCCTCCAGCCAGAAGCTAACAGGTAAGGTCTGTGTTGGCGATGATGGGGGCCTCCTGGCTGGGTGTCGGGGAACAGGGAGGAGATCTGGCACCAGAATGGCTTCGGGACATGACTCTGGTGTGGAGCAGGATAGTGGGGACGGTATGAGGCAAGCTGAACCTCTATCCCTGCCCTGAGCCATCTCCTTGGCTGGGGCAGGGGCAGACCTGCTGGAGGAACACTTGGTGGAGATCCGCAGCCTGCGCCAGCGCCTTGAGGAGTCCATCTGCACCAACGACCGGCTCCGGGAGCAGCTCGAACGCCGCCTGGCCTCCATGGGCAAGGGCAGTGGTACGGTGCTGCACTGGGGCCAGGGCTGCTGGGGAGGGACCCCAAGCTTTGCACACCCCATTGCACAGGGGCAGTCCTCGCCCTGTGCATGGTGGAGTGCTGGGGAGAGAGATTCAGCACCGGTCCCCCTTTGCAGGATTCCCCAGCGATGTCTATGCCCAGGCACCAGAGCTGGGGCTGCAGCTGAGCACGGAGAACCAGGCTCTGCGTGAGGACAACAGGACCCTGCGGCTGCAGCGTGACCACCTCTCTCAAGGTAGGGCCGGACCACCTGCACCCCGGGTCTGAGTCCCAGAGGGCACTGGCTGAGTGGGGTGGTGGTGACACCTCCATGCTCTCTGTCCCCAGAGCTGGCGCGGGTGCAGGAGGCGCTGCTGGCTGCCTGTTCCCGGGCACGGGAAGCTGAAGCAGAGCTGGGCCAGAGGCGTGGGGAGCAGCGGCGGCTGGCGGAGGAGCTCGCCGAACGCCAAGAGAGTGTCCGGCAGCTCCGGGATGAGCGGCACTCTCTGCAGGAGGACAACAACAGGTAAGGTTTGGGGCATTGTGGCCAGCAGCGCCAGGTGACATGGCTGGCACCAGACCCACGTGTCACCCCTCTGCAGGCTGCAGCACACAGTGACACTCCTGCAGCAGCAGTGTGAGGAGCACCGCCTGCTCCTGCAGACCCTGCGTGCGGAGCTGCACGTCTACGAGAGCCTTCCTCACCCCTCTGCCGAGACCCGTGCAGGTACGGGACCCGCATCCAGTGTCCCCAGCCTCTCTGCCCAGCTCACGGTCTTGGGGTTCTTGGCCCCTCTGCAGCCCTTCAGCAGTCCCAAACACCTCTCCTGTTGTGGCAGCAGGAGGGACATGGTGGCCCTGCTGGCAGGCAGAGAAGGAGGGCAGGACCCCAGCAGCCCCAGCCCCAGAGCCACAGCTGTCCGCAGGGCCTCAGACACTTCTTGTTCCAGGCTGCTTCCCATCTCCTCCGGTGCGGGACGTTGGCACAAGTTCAGCAGCTCCCCTCTTCTCCCCACTGTCCTCTGACACATCGGTGGCCCAGAAGATGGACGGTGGGTACCGGAGCCTACCCAACGTGTGTGCCGCAGGGGCTGCTGGGACCAGACAAACTCGTGGCAGCACCCTTACTGAGCAAGGATGGAGAGCCCAGGGCAGAGCCAAGTGCCCGGGATGGGACTGTGAGGGCCACAGGGGGAGCAGGCAGTGGTCCTCACCTAGCCCTGCTTGTTCCACAGAGCCACGTGGGGCAGACCCACTGGTGAGGAAGACTGAGGGACCGACAGGGGCTCATGTCATTGGCCACCTGGACACCTACCGGGCCCTGGAGCAGCACATCCTGGAGGGGAAGACGCTGGCCTGCGAGCTGATGTGTCTCACGCGCCCGGCACTTGGGCTGTCCAACTGCCCGCTCCCGGGAAAGGAGGTAAAGTGTGGGCAGGATGGGGTTGGTGGCAGCTGGGGAGGGGGCAAACCCTCTGTGGACCATTCATAAAGCAGTTCCTGAGGCCAGTATCAGCCCCGAGGCTTGCAGGGCTGGTAAGTGGCAGGTAGCCTCCAGCCTGGGGCTTGTTGCCGGCGCTGCCCTGCCGTGTTGGGCTGGGCTTGGTGGGTCCCTGGCCACAGCGGCGTGCAGGTGCCCTGGCAGCACCCGCTCTCACACACTTATCCCGCAGGCCCTGGGGTGGGCGGGCACGGGGCATCTCTGGGGCAGCGCCAGCACCCTGCACCGTGTCCTGGAGGAGTGCGCGTCTCTCCTCGCTGCATTCTGGAGCACCGTGCTGCCCATCAGCTCTGCCCAGCACCAGGGCAAGGTAAGCACCGGGCTGGGGGCTGGCAAGGCAGTGGGGCTGGACGCTTGCTTGCTGCTCATCGCGTTCATCTTGTCCCAGGAGCAAGCGCTACAGGGTGAGATTGCGGCACTGCGGGCCCAGCTCTCCGAGAGGGAGGATGCTCTGCAGAGCACAGCCGAGCGGCTGCGCAGCACAGCCCAGCTCAAGGACAGCATGGAGCAGTTCATTGTGAGCCAGCGTACGTGGCCCGGGTGGCATCCTGCTGTGGGGTGGCATGGCCAAGGTGGCCTGGTCCCCAGGTGCCTGGGGTGGCTCCACAGCACAGGGCCCTCACTGACCCCATATCTCTCTCCCTCGCAGTGACCAGGACCCACAGCGTGCTGCGCAAGGCCAGGACGAACCTGGAGGTGAGTTTGCCCTGGCACCAGCGCAGGATAGGGGAGGTGCCCCTGTGCTGGTGAGCCCTGATGCCCTGGGAATGGGCACAGATGGCAGACATCCCATGCTCTGCCAGCAGAGTGGTGGCTGACAGGGGTTGCTGAGGGGCCAGCTGGCTGCAGAGCATGTGTGTGAGGACACACAGGGATCCATTTTCTTTGGCTGTCCCCAGCCTTCGTGTCTGTGTCCCTAGGCACAGCACTCCTCCGGCACAAGGCCGACCTGGCAGTGCTCCCCCTTATCGCCACATGTGCTCTCTCACCAGGTGAAGGCCCAGCAGGCCCTGCCCGTTGCGTGAGCCCCAGGCAGGGCAGGGAGCGATGTCCCTGGCCCCAGAACAGCCCGCTCGCTGCTGAGCCGTGCCATCCCGGAGGGCTACAGTGGACCCTGTCCCTGCTACTCCAAGGGCTGGGGTGGACAGAGGTCTGGAGAGCCTGGTGTTACACAGTTAGTGGGTTTGGGCTGCTGTGGTGGTTGCATGCCCTCCACCTGCCTTTGCTTGGCATCGCAGCAGCAGCTGCTGGCTTGGGCTTTGCCTGCTCCATGCTTCAGCACTTACCCCCTTCCACCCACGGTGCTTAGAGTGGGGTATCACAGCCCTCCACGCTGAGCACCTCTCGCCCTGGGACTTGGTCCCATTTGTGACCCTGCTGCATACCCATCCCTGCTCGTGGATGTATGTATATGTATATAGACAGTGGTATTGGAGCTGCGTTTTGGGGGCTCCCCGGGCATGTCGGGGCCCCAGCGCGGGAGGAAGATGTAAGAAATGCCATGTTCTCTTCAGTGGCTGGAGAGTCCCCAATAAAGGTTTCCTTTGGGTTGTGGTGTTTCTGGCGCGCCCGTCTCAGCAGCTGTGCTCCCCCCTCCCCAAACTACCCACAGCACAGGGTACCGGTACCATAGGCACCCAGTGGCCCCAAGGCAGGGGCTCTGAGCCCTACCCCAGCACCCCAAGGGCAGCTTTGCGCCCCACAGGGCGCTCCCTTCCCTCCCCTCCTTGCCAACACCAGGCCAGCAGCACCGAGAACAATAAATAGTGTAATAAATAGAGAAAACCCTGTCACATGGCACTGCTCCGGCAGCAGGCGGTGTAGCCGGGGTCCTGGGGTACCTGCCCTGCTCCGCTCTCCCCAGGCCCCCTCCAGCGTGAGTGTGCGCAGGTGTCCCTCTGGCTGCGATGGTCAGCCCTGCCCCACAGAAGCGCTCCATGTTGGGGACAAGAGCAGGCGTTCAGTCCTTGACGGTGCTGTCCCAGCGGCAGGTAAGTGCGGCTGCATCCGGCTGTATCCTCCCTCCCGCTGGCTCGACACTGAACCTGGCAGAGGGCTGGAGCTACAGCCAGAGCCGAGAGCCCTCCTCAAAGCTGGGGAGCACAAGGAGCAGGGGGCAGTCCCACACTCAGGGCTGTGGGACAGAGGGCAGGTGGCAGGCTGGGGCGTCCCAAAGCTCCTAGGGATCAAGGTGGCCTTGGAGGCTCATCACCAGGACAGCACAGCAACCTTCAGCAGGTAGGACACGTTCCTGGAGGCCTGGGCTGGGGGCAGTGCCAGGACTGCCTTGGGGCCCTTGCAGGCTGGAGAAGACAGGTAGGGTGAAGCCCTTTCTGTGTCGGGCGCGAGGAAAGGCTATTCTGGTGAGCAGCAAACAAAGTGGCCCCAGAGACTCACAGAAGCCAAGGGGAGCTGTAGGTGGGCAGAAACCAAGGGTTAAATCAAACCACACCAGTAGGATGGGACAGTGTCACAGGCCCTGGTGGCCCTGGACTCATCGCCGAGGCCTGTGTTCCTGCCAGGTTCAAGGCTGGAGCCAGCGGCCAGTTCTCACACAGTCCTATGGCCCAGTGTGTGCAGACAAAGCGGCGTTTCGTGTCCTGTTGGGGGGAGCGGGAGAGGCCCCAGCTCAGATAGGCTTGTACAGCAGCGTGGTGACGTACTTCTTCTTGTAGCGGTGCGTGGCACTGAGCACCATCACGCCATCCTGCAAGAGACACAGTGTCGGCATGAGCAGGTGGGAGAGCCTGGCACCAAGAGCTCAGACCTGGGAGCATGGCACCCCCAAGGAAGCCATCGGGAAGAGGGCTCTGTGGGCTCAGGGGGCAGCCCCAGCCTGTCCCTGCTGTCCCAAGCCTCACAGCCAGTGAGACACGTCCAACACCCATGACAGGGAGCCATGACAGAGCAAGGGAACGTGGCTGGTATGCAACAGGAGGGCCCAGGGCTGCCCAGCTCCACCACACTGTGGGGAGGCAGCTACAGGGAACTGGGGGCTGTAAGGAGACCACAACCTACGTCCCTGTGCATGTCACCAGGCAACCAAGCTGTCCTTGTGTGGGTCCTCCTATCCCTGCACCACCGTCTTCACTCCCCAGCTGTCCAGGTTCTGCTCTCTGCTGGTGCTGCAGGCTCCTGGGAGCTACCACAGCTCCCCTTCCCTCACCCAGTGGCCTCACGGGACCTGCCCTTACCTTGATGGAGAGCGCGTAGAGGTGATTGAGCATGACGTGGTTGGGTTCAGGCAGCAGTGCTGGGTCACACTAGGAGAAGAGGAGAGTCACAGGGGAACAGCAGAGCCCTGACCCCCCCAGCCCCAGCCACCACAGGGAGCTGCCCACTTCAGGCAATCTGAACTGCTGGTGTCTCTGTTCTGAACAGGAACAGAGCTCAGCTAAGCACCAGGCAAAGGGGCCAAACCAGCATGGGTAATGGGAAAAGTGATGCTTTTCTCAGGAAATGGCAAGGTCCAGGCACAGGCCAAGGGGAGCCCAGGCTCTCTGCAGACAGGATTCCCTTTCCAACCCCAGTGTGGCTCTCCAGATGCAGGCAATATGCTGGTACCCACCGAGATATTGGTGTCCTTGTTCAGGATGACCTGGAGGAGGTGAGGTGGGAGGATGGGTGGGGATTTGAAGCGCTCCTCAGGCCTGTATACATACATCTCTTGGCCGTAAGGACCAGGTGGTGAGCTTGATAAGTCTAAAGAGAAGAGACAGGAGGAGACATGAAATGGCTAAAGCAGGACTGGTGATCACAGAGCAGCTCCCAAGATGCTGAGAAGGACCCAGCAGGGTCTTTCAGGCAGAAACATCTTCCATGAGCCATGGCCATGTATCCTATAGCAGCAGCTCAGCCTTTTCACAGCAGAATAAGCAGCCAGGTGAGCCCTGCACATTTCCAAGCAGGGCTGTAAGCTGGTACGTGCACTGACACAACACAAGCACCTTGTGGTGTCCACCCCAAGACCCCTGCGCACGGCTCTCAGCACAGCTGGGTCCCTCTCCCTGTAGCAAGCAGCTGGCTTGCCCCAGAACTGTATCCTTTGCAGCAGGGGCATGGGCACAGCAAGCAGTATTACTGCACGCTCTTGGTGCTGCAGAACTAGAACTGCCTGACAAGAAGGTCCCAGAAAAGGCAGACGGGAAGTCCAGATTGAGCGGGAGCTTGTGGTCACTGAAAGCTGGACTGGCTGTATCTCCCAGTCACATCTGACCTGATTGTTGTGGAACAGCCAGCACCCAAAAGGGCTGGAACCGCGGCTGGTTGCCAACTTCTTTACAATGAAGTATCTCCTGCCCAGGCTGGGACGGCAGGCCGCACTCAGAGTGCCCTGGACTGAAACACGACGGAGCTACCTGCCAGCATTACACACGGAGCCAGCACTGCCGATGTCTGCGTGGTAACCTAACCTGCTGCTGTAACACAAGTGGAGATGGAGGTTTCCGATGTGCTAGCACTAGTACAAATTACTTTGGCATGAAAACGAAGAGTAGCTCCTGAAAATAACCTGGATCCTGCTGTCACCTAGCTTGTACCCCAGATCAGATGACTTACTCACAGCGGAGCAGACAGAAAGGGATGGTGTTCCTGGCGTTCACCAGTCTGCAATGGCTGCAGCACACAGGCGCTGACCCTGCTCTGGGACGGTGCTAGCATGGAACAAGTTACACTAGCACAGCCCCTCCAGAGAGACGAGGTCTCAGCTGTAGGCTGCTGATGACACACTGATAAACACTACTCTTCCCAGGTGCGGGCCCACACCTCTGCTCGGGAGGTCTGTTCACCCCCAGAGCAGTGAGTCTCAGAGCAGGAGGTGGAAAATAGCACATGCAAAGCTGTAATGCCACAAAAACTCACCCCGACCTGAGGTTTCTGAGCTCTCCAGGGAATCCACCTTCAAAGCATCGAACACCTCAAAGTCAGACTTCTTGACGTGAATCAGGTTGTTAATCGTCCCCATCTGGCTGGTGACCACAGGCTGGAGAGAACTGAGGTAAGAGTCTTCCTATGTTCACCTCCAATCAAAGCACAGGCAATGCTTCCTAGATCCTCCCAGCACAAGCTCTCTTTGCTGTGTCATTACCTTAGAGCACAGGTGGCCAGCATCTAGCTCTGCTCTACACTTGCAGATCTCTATTGTTTACCCCAGGAGGATTTCCCTTTACTCCCAGGCTCCTACATCACCTCCTATTTACATCCTCCATCCTGCTACGTGCCAACTGTCCTCTCCTTCCTATGCTGTTACCACATGAGTTAGTTTGGAGGAGAACCTGCAAGTGTATGCTGACCCCATGGCCCGACCTCCCTTGTAGTCAATTCTGAACAGGGCTTAATGGCTTTCTGGTGTCTCACTGCCTCTCAGGACCTCCCTGACACTCCCCTGTACAGCTTGTCTAAGCCCAGGTGAATCAGCCTCTGAAAGGATTCATGGGTTAGAAGCGCCCCTTTCATTTTGGCAGACACCCTCTGCTCCTCCTGCTCTCCCTCTGCTACAGTTACATCATGTCTAGTCCCCTAAAGAGGGCAAGATCTGCCGGGCTAAAGCTTTGAGAGTTACCTCAGATGGGTCATGGACCCACTGGCCGTCCACAAAAAATTTGTACTGGTGCTCTCCTTCTGGGAGGTCCAGGATAGCAACAAAGTCATTGTGGCTGTGCAGAGAGAACAGACATGCAAACGCATTACCCCACTGATGCTCTGGATGCTGCTCTTCCACAGGGTCTCAGAAAACAGCACTTTTTCACGCACTGCCCAGCCCCTCTGCCCCAACACCTTCACGCAGGGTTAGGTTTGCTCGTCATCAGTGATCTGAGGCACGGACACAACAGGTGCGAGCGTTCAGAGCACTAGCATGGCTCAAACCCCTATGAGTCCAGCCACAAGTAGCACAGGAGGTGGTCCAGCTTGCAGACTTGCCCTGCATGCCCCAGGAAAATCAGCGTGGCAGACATCCTGTGCAAGACACACTGGAGAGGATTGCATGGGCAGCACACCTAACCCGGCACTGGCACTGCAGGACAGAGGCAACAAGTGTAGCAGCTCTGTTAAGCCTGCAATTGAGATAAACCCATTCCAAATGATTTACTGGGATTATGTCCAGAGTCTTACACACAGTTTCCACCGAAATCACAGATGTATTACGGAACAGCGAGAACATCATTAGGGCAGGGAGACACATGAGGGACAAATAAACAACACCCGCTGGCAACAACACGACTAGGCATGGGGTAAGGCCACAGCCAAGGGAAGAGCTCACAGCTTCCAGAGAACTGCCGCATACCTGGGCAGGGCTCTGCTGCCAGGACTAGGTGCTGCGTGACATCCAGCTGGGCAAGCAAAGTGGCCCATCCCGTCCTGTCCCTCTGTTTCACAACTTCCCATCACTACACAGCACCACCCAGGGAAGAAGCTGACTACATATTTGTGCTCAGACCCTCCAGCTTGAGTGAATGGAGAAAAGCCAGCTGAGCAAAGGGAACAGCAACCAGCACGGAGAAGGGAAAACACTCCCTGTGATGGAGAGGAGGAGAACGTAGAGTGACCTGAAGGACTGGCTACCTCTTGATGAGTGGGATCTTGGTGCTCCAGTTATTGAAAGATCCGGAGATGAAGACCTCTTTGCCTCCATCAGCCCAGCGGATGACAGTGGGACGAGCCTGTTGGGACGGTTTCACTGACTCCTCCAGATCTGGCTGCCACGTCACAAACTCCTTGTCGCCAGGAATCTGAGCAAAGAAAACCAGAGCCTTACTAAGACACAGAGACAACCAGGACCACATTCACTTCCCCCTGCACTCTACCAGGCCATCTGCACATCCCAGACAAGAGCATTGCAGAGCTCCTCCAGCCTCCCAGCTCTCCACAGACCCCTCACATGGGTGGGACCACAGCCCCACACAGCCAGTGAGCTGAAGGCCCAGCCAGGGCCCCAGAACACAGGACAGGGAAGGCAGTGGCCAGCCCCTACCTTGGAGTCGTGGGAGCTGAAAACACTGGGGTCGTCGGTGCTGCCCACCATGATCTTGTGTGGGTGCTCCTTGGTGGGGTGGGGGACACCGGAGCCATCTGAGCGGTGGGACTTGGAGCCATGGCGCTCCCCAGACATTCGCTCACTGGTGGTATTCCCCATGATGGCTCAGCAGCCCCTGTGAAAGAGAGAGAATGGCAGTGTGTCTAATGCCCATGGCCTCCAGCAACAAGGAGAGGAGCAAAGGCGCTGTTTCCCAGTTCTCTTTGCCAGGGAAGACTGACAGCAATCCCCAAAAAGGCCCAAAGTTCATTCCCACTGCCAAGTTTGGGAGCTGAAGGGGAATTTAACAAACAAGACAGCTTGACCTAATTATAGCCATATCCTTATGAACCATCACTCTAATTAAGCTGGTAATTGTTATACTCCAAAATGGTTACTAGTTACGCTGTGTCCCACACAAGCCCTCAGCAGCCGGTGTAGTAGAGGGGCTGATGGGAAAAATAAAGCCAACCTTTACTGGCAAATCAGTTGCTTGGCCTTAACAGAGCCTCTTTCACAATCCCACAGTCAGGCTCTGCAGACAAATCCCCTACATCCAGCAAGAAAACAGCCGGAGAGTGAAAGTAGCAGCTGTTTAACAGCTCGCAACAAGTCTCCAAGAGCTTGCGGGCAGAAGAGCAGAGCCTCACGCCTGGCAAAGGCAACAGGGAGCATTTAAAGTGTCCGAGTGGAATCGCCCAAGCTGGAGCTTGGCCAAGGCGTGGGGCTAATGCCATGGTGTCTGCAAAAAGCTCAGCTCTCAACAGCATTCACTTATGATTCACCAGGCAAGCCACCATGTCAGCTGCGGCGCAGCACAGCGAGGAGGTCCGCTTGTTGTGACCCTAACCACTGCAACCACCCCGAGCACTCCGGCATCTGCCCAGCCATCCGGAGGCACAAGATGAGAGAATGGCAATCCCAGCTGCCTCAGTGCCACTCTGCAGCTGGAGACGGGCTGTCATCCCTGATCTCACTCAGCTCAGAGAAGGCAAAGAACGGTGATTTCTGTGATTCTATAACTGGCCATATGGTGCCAAGCCATGAACAACTACACACCTCTCAGGACAAACAACAAAGCCACTGCAAGCTACATGGGAGTCTTCAGGCCTTACCCAATTTCCAGCAGCCGAGATGGACTGGGGTTCTTGCCCCCTTCTCAGGCTTATTTTGCATCTTTCAGCTGGCTGCGCTGATCATGGTCTCTGTAGGGCAAGGCAAGAGGACAGCCAGCCTTGCTTCATGCACTTAGTTGTGACATTTTGGGATTTGTTTAGAAGATCAAGTTATACAAAGGGTGCCAGGCAAGGCTGCCAGCCAAAGCCAGGCTTTAGAACATTACAGAGCAATTACTGAAGTATTTCTTAAATCCTGGGAGCTAAAAGGCAGCTTGAGAGAGCAGCTAACCCATACCCCCACCCCTCAGTGAGGATCAAGTGTACCTGAAGATCCAGGTCAGATGAGCTGCGCCACTTAGCTCTAACATCTGCCCCCTCTGCCCTGGAGGAGGCTCAGCTGGCTCCTCACAAAACCTGCCCCTGTGCCACTAGACCTGTTGTTGAGGAGTTTCTTCCCCAGTATCTCTGCTAAGGCTCCCTTACTTCTCATCTATGGGGAGGAAGGTAAGAACGGCTGAACATCCTCTTGTATCAAGACAGATCTGAGAGATGTGTGCAGATGTTGACAGATGTGAAAGCTCCCCTTTCTCTTCTCTAAAAGGAATCCAGTCCCTCTGGCTGTCCCTTACACATCACACCCTCCAAATGCCTCCTGAGGTTTCTCCCAAGTGGTGGCTCCTTTCCAGTGCGTTGCATCCAAAACTCTGTGCATACAATACCACTGCACCTCCTGCATCGTGCACACCAGCACCCTGCTGTGCTGGGACAGCGAGCTCTTTGAGTACAGTCTGCGGTACTTGGTACTTGCATTCAGACAAGCATGCCCTGTGGCATAGCATGCTCTGATGGTGTGACACGAGTACATCCAAGTCACTGATGGAAACGCTGCCCACACCAAAGCCCAAGCAAACCTCCGCAGACTCTCAGTGCATCTGCTCCCAGCGTGGCAGCTGCCAGCTGCAGCCTGCAGTAAGGGGGTGCCTGCCTGCTGGATTGCAAGGCCCCTTCAGGTGTCAGGCTGAGAGTTGGGGTTGTTCAGCCTGGAGAAGAGAAGGCTCCAGGGAGCCTTCCAGTGGCCTTCCAGTACCTAAAGGGGGCCTACAGGAGAGCTGGGGAAGGACTTTTTACTTGGGCATGTAGTGATAGGACGAGGGGGAATGGCTTCAAGCAGGAAGAAGGTGGATTTAGATTAGCTATTAGGAAGAAATTTTTCACTATGAGGGTAGTAAGGCATTGGAACAGGTTGCCCAGAGAAGTTGTGGAAGCTCCATCCCTGGAGGTGTTCAAGGCCAGGCTGGATGGGGCTTTGAGCAACCTGATGTAGTGGGATGTGTCCCTGCCTATGGCAGGGGGGTTGGAACTCCATGATCTTCAAGGTCCCTTCCAGCCTAAACCATTCTATGATTCAGTTTCACCCAGCCCCATGCCCCTACTTTGCTTCTGAAAATGCCCGGTGAAATACACCTGTTCCCCCCGAACTGTGCTANTCCCCTCACCGGGGCTCTCCCGCCTTCCCCTTTTGGAGAAGGGAACCGGAGCTCAGCCCTGAGCTTGCCGTAAGGTTAACGGGATGAACCGGGAAACCGGGGAGAGGAAAGTCTCCCTCCCCCGGACCCGCGCCCGGCAGGCAGGGGCGTGAGGAGGGCTCTGCCAAGCGCAGGCGGT
>VZSZ01006065.1:112740-129185 GCA_013398815.1 Ibidorhyncha struthersii | reverse complement strand
GAGCGGCTTCACTCGCGCTGCGGCCGGCGGTCCGCTATGTCGGTTGAGGGCAGGAGCCCGGGGGTGGATCCCAGGGGAAGGGGTCCGCAAATGGCGGTTGGGGGTGGGCTGCCAGGCCGCGGGTGGGCCGTGAGGTGGGCTGGCTGGGGGGTGCGAGCGGCCAAGGTGCTGCCCGTGGGCTGGCCAGGCTCTGCGTGGGCAGGACAGACGCCTCAGGACAGACACGGGAGCCTGGAGACTGAAACGGCCCACACAGCCTGGTCGCTGGTCCCCTCAGCATAGGGATAAGCTTTATTGCCTTTTTCCCAAGGTGCCCCGGCTGGGCGAGTTCCCAGTTCCCCCATTGCCTCTGCGCCGACCTAACCCATGGGTAGAGCTTGCGGAGCTGCTGGGCCAGGATTTAGGGAAAGGGAGTGATCCCGGTCCTCAGAGAAGCCCCTGACAACACTTGGTGCAGCCCCAGCACAGCAGGAATGTGAGACAGGCCAGACTGTGTCTTCAAGGAACCGGCTCCCTCTGTGCCTCCTGATGTGGCAGCAGACCTAGCAGGAGACTGGAGAAATACCCAAGCCCAAAGGAAAGGAAGAAGATTGCCAGCAGGACCCGCTGTCCCCTTTGTTTTGGGTTAAGGAGAGAGCGAGATGTAGACAAGAGTGGCCACAATCAAACCGATGCTGAAGAAGACCTTGAAGATGTGGGGCACGGGGCTGGAGCGGGCAGGACGGTCCCTGGTTCTGGTCTGCAGGGGCCTGACGACGCGCTGCCGCTGGGTGAGGATGGCCTCCTTGGCGCCCGCCCACTTGCCCGGGCCCTGCAGGCGGTACTGGTATGGCGTGCAGGGCCCGAAGGCCACCTCCAGCGCCAGCTTGGGGTTGGTGAGGAAGAGGGTGAGCAGGTTGGGCTTGACCCCCACTTGGCAGGCGAGCTCGTCCATGTAGGGGATGTAATCCACCTGGATGGTGTGCCGCTGGCTCTTGACGTACCTGCGGGCAGGGAGAGCAGGTGGGCTTGGCATGTGGGGCATGGGGGTAACAGTGGCAGGGGTGATGCCTGCGAGGGGTCCTTACCGCTGGGCCATTTTCTCCTTGGTTTGCGCAATGTCAGCCAGCATGTCGGTGGATGGCGGCAGGTTCTGCAGCCCTGGGGAAGAGGAGGCTGTGGCTTAAGGGAGGGCTGTGCTCCTGCTATGTTCTGGCTGGCTCTGCAGCCCAGCCTGGCCGCTCCATGCACACAAAAGCCTTTGGGGCTTCAGGGACATAGCACCATGGCAAGAGCAAAGCAGGAGGCGTGGGCAAATAAAGTAGCGGCAGGAAAGGAGAGGGAGAAGGTGGTTTGCAGGCAACAGCCCCCACAAGAGAAGATGAGCACGAGGCTTATTGCAAAATGCAATGCTGGGTTTTGTCCCCATAAATAAGCAAAAGGAGGGCAACAAAGGTGAGTGGAAGGAGGCAGTGTGCAAGGGGATGCCATCAGTTGAACAACTTGCCATGGCCAAGGGAGCCTGGCTGTGTCCCCCTACCCTGCCTCACTTACCCTTGAAGACACGGGTGGCCCAGCGACACTGGAGCTCAGAGATGGGCATGATGGCACCCAGGGGCTGGATGAGGCCAATGAAAGCCAGTGTTGGCTTCTCCAGGTCGGGGGGGAACATGAATTTGTAGAGGGGGATCTGGTTCTCCACCACCTTCACGCAGCCCTCGAGGAAGGGGAAGGAGAAGCTGTATCCCGTGGCAAAGACCACGGCATCGATGTCTTCCCTGGTGCCGTCCTCAAAGATGGCAGATGTCTCCGTGAACTCCTGGACGTTCGGCTTCACCTGCACCCTGCCTGAAATGATGCGGTTGGGCAGGTCATCGTTGACAGTTGGGTGCTGATCAAAGATCCTGGAAAGCACAGACAGACCTTGTGGGGGCCCACGCAGTGGGACAGGCAGTGCTGGCGCAGGTCCCCAGGGTGCTCACCGGTGCTGGGGCTGGAGGCCATAGAGCGCATGGTTGAAGCGAGCATTCAGCTTCCTCTCCATGAAAAAGCTGCTGGTGGTGTGGGGTAGCAGGCTGTGGAGGAGCTGTATGAAGCGGCTGATATAGGTGAAGTCAAAGGGGTACCCACCATCCGCCACCCGGTGCATCACCCAGGTCCCACGCTTGGTGCTGAGGAAGACCTGGGAGGAAGGAGAGGGGAGGTGGTGGCGTGGCAGCATCCTCGTGACAGGGCTGAGCCCCTGCCATGCTCGTCAGACAGCTGCTGGGACCACAACAGCCATCCCCATTAAGACAGGATGGGGTGCTTGTGACTGGGTGCTGGAGGGAGGGCAGCCCACGGCATGGCAGGGGGTTGCTTGGTGCCCTCTGGGGCCCAAATAATAAGCACCCCAGTCCCCGGGGCTCTCCCAGCATACCTGCTTGGCTGCATGGCTCAGCTCCACTGCAATGTCGATGCCTGAATTCCCGGTGCCGACCACGACCACCCGCTTCCCTGAAAAGGCCTGCGGGCTCTTGTAGTCCCGGCTGTGCAGGTACCAGCCCTCAAATTTTTCCAGCCCTGGAAGAGAGAGGGAAGCCATGCCGGGCATGCATCCCCCTGCTCAGACTGGGGGTGTATTTTGGGAACAGGCTGGGACCAGTGTGACCAACAGGAGCGATGCAGCCCTGGGATGGTGCTCTGGATGGTGGCGTCTGCAGCCTGGGAGATGCTCAGTGTGGCCCTGAGCATCCTGCACTGGCTTTGGGGCTGGCCTGGCTTGGAGCAGTGCTTGGACTTGAGACCTCCATGCTCCCACCCCAAAATCGTCCTGCAGTTCTGGTGCCAGGCGTTGGGTGCAGAGGAGCAGCTGGGGTCTGTGCCATCCCACCAGACCTTGGTGATGGTGTGTTCCAACCTGTTCCCCAGCCAAAGAGGTCTCCACAGCTGAAAGCCCTCCAGGCTTTTTTACATAGCACCCAGAGGAGAAGGCCACCACCAGTGTCAAGCTTTCAAGCCTTGCTGGGGAGCCAGCAGCTCAGGGAGCCTGTCCCTGGTGGGAGAGGTGAGCTAGCAGCAGTGGCAGCTGCCAGCAGGGCACTTTGGTCAGGCGCTGACGGCATGGCAAGAGCCACCAAGGACAGACCACCAAGATGGGTGGGATAGCAGCATGGTCACACAATCCCACCTGGTACGTTAACTTGTGGGGGCATTTTTGGCAGCAGTCAGAGTGGGATGGTGGGATGGGGGCTAAGACAGAGAGACAGGTAGTCCCAGGGGTGTCAGGGACCAGATGAACAGCCTGTGGGGTTGTACCTGGGAAGGTGCTCAGCGGGAGGTGTGCCTCAGTGTGGTGCCCGGTGCACACCAGCACAGCGTCGAAGACGGCCGCCTCCTGCTTCCCCTCGCTCTCTGTCACCACCTCCCACTGGCCCGTGGCGGTGAAGTCGGGGCGCTTGGCCACGCGGCGCACGCTGGTCTGGGTGCGGGGGGAGTGGGTGTCAGGCACCCTGCGCCCTCCGGCCTACTGCCACCACCCCCCAGAACTCTCCCAGCTCTCACCCTGAAGCGGATGTGGCGGAGCAGGTCAAAGTGGCGGGCGTACATGCGGAAGTACTCCATGATCTTGGAGTTGTGCATGTAGTTGGGGAAGTCCTCGGGGATGGGGAAGTCACTGAAGCACATCATCTCCTTGGAGGTGTTGATGATGACGGAGCGGTAGATGCTGGCGCGGCCCTCCTCGGGGCACTCCTGCGGGAGCGGGGCATGGCTTGGTGCTGGCCAGGGACCCCAGGACTGCCTGCCTGCCCTTCCTGGCACCTCACCATGCTTGTGAGTGCAGGATTAAGCCATGGGTGGTTGTAGCACCCGTCTCTGTGCCCAGAGTCCTCCCACAGTTGCGACCGCTCACCCCACAAAACAGGGAAAAGGAAGCTATGGGTTGGCAGGGCCCATGCAGTGGTGGCAGCCGTTCGTGGGGTCTTGTCTCTCATTTTCACTGCTCCCACCCCTGGCCCTGATGAGGTGGCACGTTCCCAGATCCATCCGTGGTGCCATTGCCCTGGTTGCCATGTCAGGTCTTGCCAGCTGCCCAGCCAACTCTGGCTCTTCCAGCTGAGTGGCAGCTCCTGCTCGCCGGGTTTCTGCTCCAGCAGCCAGACACTGCTACCCTGGCTGTGCTTCACCAGCCCTGTTTCTGACCCACCATGGGCAGAACCAGCAGACTGTAACTGAGCTACCCCAAACCCCACGCTGACATGGTGTGGTGTGTGTCCCCCCCGGGCTCTCCCACCCTTTTATCAGGGCGTGGTGGGAAGGTTTGTCTTCTTGGTGGTGGTTCCTGGGAGAAAAGTCAGCAGCCTCAGTAGGTGGGGGCAGAAACGAGCTCTGGGGCTTCCCTCGAGGCCGGGAGAGCCAAGGCACAGAGGAGACGGTGCTCGGTGCCTCTGTGTGGGCGAGCAGCACAGAAGCAGGGAGAGAAGCAACTGGGACTTCCAGGCAAGGGAAGGATGGGACCCAGACAGCCAGCCCTGTCAGATGGGATGAGGATGGGTAGGAAAGGGTTGGAGGGGACCATGAGCAAAACAGCAAGGGATGAGGGAGGGATAGGAAGGGGGAACGCTGAGCTGGGGGAGCGAGTCCTGAGGTAAAGTCCCTGGGGAGGGTCCGTCCTGCTGCTGGTGAGAAGGAGACGGGTCCCATGTGGCTGGCACCATGGGGATCTCCCACTGCTGCAGCAATTTTTTTTTTCCTGTGGTTTTTCTTGGATGCATGCAAAGCAGGGGAGTGGTGCTTCGTTAGCTGCCAGCGACCGATCCCAAACCTGTCTGTGCTGCTGCCACAGGGCAGGCTGGCACGGCGTGGGGCTTACCTCAAAGCGCCAGAGCCCTCCGATGTCCCCACTCCTCTCGAAACAGGTGGGTACCAGCCCCTCATCCAGGCAGCATTTCAGGGCACACAGGCCAGAGGCACCGGCCCCGATGATGGCTACTCGCTGGGCAACCATATCCTGCGGTACAGTGGTGGCAGGGATGCTGGAGAAGCCTCAACCAGGGGCGAAACACACTCGGGGGAGTGTGGAGCCTGGCAGGTCACACTGGGGGGACGCGCGGTGCTGCACAGTTGGGAAGGTTATCCCTGTGCTTCCCGTGGGCGACTGAGGTCAGCTGGGGTGTCACAAGATGTGTTTCTTCCAGACATGATCTACTGGTTCCCACTGCCGCCGTGCCACACCTCCTGCCCGCGCCCGCCCTCCAGAAGGGGCTCATTAGGTTCTGTAAGCGCTTAACGATGACAACGCTGCCACGGGACTTCCTGGGCGTAGGGGCTGATGTGCGGCCATGCTCCAGATTTTGGCAGGTTGTGGCGTGGCAAACAAAACCAGGGGATGCTCAGGGCACTGGTGGCTGGTGTGTGGTGGCCAGGACCCCCTGTCACCGCTCTGAGTCCTCAACCAACTCAGCCATCCTCCGGAGGGGCTGCGTGCAGGTGGCGAGGGTAGCACTGAGCCGTGCCGCTGTGACCACCGTGACTCTCTGCGGTGGTGCACACCTTGGGTGAGGCTGTTTTGCTGTGGGTATACGCATGTGCATGTGTGTGCATGTGAGTGCGTGCATGCAGCCCGTGCTGCTGCAGAGCTGGAGCTGTGCCGCTGGCACGAGGCCGACCTCAAACCCATGTGCTTCCCCCCGGCACGCCGGGGGTTGTGGTGGTGTCAGTAACGGGACAGACGCCTGGCTCTGTTTAACACATTTATACAGTTAGGAAGTCTACTGTGCCTTTGCCATTTGGATCTCGTGTGAGGGTGCCAATGGTGGAACGGCTAGGTTATAGGTGACAGGAAAGCCCAGCACGTCCCCGCTGGGTCGAAAGCGCTGGCTGAGAGAGACTGGATTTTACCCTGCATGTGAGCAGGTTTCTTCCTCTGTCCCCAGCGGCGGCTCCCTGGGGGGAGTCGCAGAGCGGGCACGGAGGTGTTACTTTGGCAGCTGGGGAGGCTCTACACATCCTGAGCTCATGGTGTGGCCGCAGCGGGGCTATGCTGGGCAGGAGGATGGCTCCTGCCAGCACTGGGGTGCACAGGATGCCTCAGGGCAGGGGGTAGCTGGTCAGCCCCCCCCGGCACATCGCAAAGCCTGCCTTCCTGCACTTGTAGGGCACCTACAAGTAAGCAAAAATGACAGCAAGGACAGCCACCGCACCAACCAGCTTGAAGATGAGGGGCACAGCAGGGGCTGAGGGCTGCTCCTGCACGTGCCGCGTCTGCAGAGGCTTGATGATGCGCTGCCGCTGGGTGAGGATGGCCTTCCTGGCACCCGCCCACTCGCCTGGGCCCCGCAGGCGGTACTGGTATGGTGTGCAGGGCCCAAAAGCCACCTCCAGTGCCAGCTTGGGGTCGGTAAGGAAGAGGGTGAGCAGGTTGGGCTTGACCCCCACCTGGCAGGCGAGCTCGTCCATGTAGGGGATGTAATCCACCTGGATGGTGTGCCGCTGGCTCTTCACATACCTGCAGGCAGGGAGGGCAGGTGGGTGCTGGCAGCAGAGCCGGCAGATGCCCCGTGTGTCGGCAAGGCGGTATTGGATGGACCGCCACCGGGAAGGATCAGCGGGGTGTGGGTAGTGTGGCCATGCGCATCCCTGCCGTTTGTTGGCATGGCCAAATGTGCTGGGACGTAGCCATGGGACAGGACGGGTGCCCACAAGTGGCTGTGACCAAACCGACCCCTTCCCTGTTCCCGGGGCGGGTCTTACCGCTTTGCCATCGCTTCTCTCTTCTCCTCAATGTCAGCTTCCATGTCGTGCCGTGGGGGCAGCTTGTTCAGCCCTAGGGAGGATGAGCCACAGCATGGGGGTGCTGCACCCCGCTGGCAACAGTGGCCGCTGCGGTGCTGCCCTTGCCTGGGTGCTGTGCCCCTGCCGGCACCACCGTGGTGGCTGGTCTGGCACCTGGGGCATGTACAAGCTCCTCGGGATGGGAGGGACCAGCCTGTGGGGCTGGGTATGGATGTCCCTGGACTGCTCAGGCAAAAGCCCGGCTTACCATGGTGGCTGCAGAGTGGCCATGCCATCACCCGTGACCAGGATGGCACAGCTGGCTGCTGCCTCCCACACATGGCTGGGCACCATCTGCCCCAGCTCCGGGGGTGCAGGCATGGCTGCAGCAACAGGGGAGGTTTGCCTCACTTACCCTTGAAGACACGGGTGGCCCAGCGACACTGGAGCTCAGAGATGGGCATGATGGCACCCAGGGGCTGGATGAGGCCAATGAAAGCCAGTGTTGGCTTCTCCAGGTCGGGGGGGAACATGAATTTGTAGAGGGGGATCTGGTTCTCCACCACCTTCACGCAACCCTCGAGGAAGGGGAAGGAGAAGCTGTATCCCGTAGCAAAGACCACGGCATCGATGTCTTCCCTGGTGCCGTCCTCAAAGATGGCAGATGTCTCCGTGAACTCCTGGACGTTCGGCTTCACCTGCACCCTGCCTGAAATGATGCGGTTGGGCAGGTCATCGTTGACAGTTGGGTGCTGATCAAGGATCCTGGAAGGTAAAAGGAGCCATCAGGATTCGGGGGTGGGGTGTCTCTGCTCTGTGTCCTGTTCCCTGCTCCAAGGATGCTTGTCCACAGGGATGCTCAGCCCTGAGGATGCTCATCAGCAATGGGGCTGGTTCCCCAGGGATTCTTGGCAGCTGCTACTGCACTGGTGCCACCAAGGGTCCCCAGAACAGGCAGTGGTGGCTCCCTCAAGCATTGCCTGGGCACACCACAGCTATTAGCTGGGTTTCCAGGGCTGGTGCCTCAGCCCCAGCCTGGGCACAGGGAGCATGGAAATGGCTGAGTGGGGCTGGACATGGGGGTACCTGGGGGGTCCCTCCTGGACAGGGTGGGAGTTTGCTGGCACCTGTGCTTTGGCTTCAGGCCGTAGTGTGAGTGGTCGAACCTCGCATTCAGCTGCTTCTCTGCGATGTTGCTCACCATGGATGGGCTCAGCACCTTCTTCAGGAACGTCTTCATGCGGGTAGTGAGGATGATGTCGATGGGGTAGCCCTGATCTCCAACACGGTTGAGGATCCATGCACCCCGGCGAGTGCTAAGGAAGACCTGGGCGAGGAAGGAAGCATTGCCTCCTGAAGGCTGTGATGCTCCTGGGGAGCTGCCCCAGGGAGAGAGCATGTCCTTGCCCCGGGATCACTCCTCTTCACACTGCCCAGGTGCTGGATAAAAACCCGGCAGAGGGTGCCAGGGTGCGCATCTGGCAGGGAGAGGTAGGGAAGAGGTGCAGGGGCAGGCACAGCCCAGGGCTTGGGGATGGAAACTGGGGTATCCATAAGGGGATAAGTCTCAGCTGCCACTGCTCCCTGGCAACTGGTATTGCCGAGTACTGGCACTGCCAACTCCAGCAAGTGCCAGGACAGAGTCGCAACTGTGCTGGTGACCTGGTCCTGGTGTCCTCGCGGAGTTGGCAGTGTCCCAAGGTGGGCTTCCCTGCTCACCAGGGCCCCACTCATGATGCTCACCTGCTTGGCCGTTTGACTGATCTCCACGGCTAGGTCTGACCCTGAATTCCCAATCCCGATGACAACGACCCTCTTGTCCGTGAAATCTCGGGGATCTTTGTAGTTTCGGCTGTGGAGATAGCGGCCCTTGAACTTCTCAATGCCTGCGGGTGGGGAGGAGGGATGCTTGGCTTCCTAGTGCCAGATTGGAGGGTCACCTCCCCAAAAACTGAAGTGGGGACCCTCCGTGGTCCCACCAGACCCCTCCTGAGAAGAGTGGGAGGGCTCCCCGAGTCAAAGCAATGCAGGAAAAGCTGAGGCCAGGGGGAAGAGCAGCAGGGAGAACAGGGGTTCCCATGGCCGAGCTCTCTGGGGTCTCTCCTTGCATCGGGGCGCGTGGTGGTACCTGGGAAGGTGCTCAGCGGGAGGTGTGCCTCAGTGTGGTGCCCGGTGCACACCAGCACAGCGTCGAAGACGGCCGCCTCCTGCTTCCCCTCGCTCTCTGTCACCACCTCCCACTGGCCCGTGGCGGTGAAGTCGGGGCGCTTGGCCACGCGGCGCACGCTGGTCTGGGTGCGGGGGGAGTGGGTGTCAGGCACCCTGCGCCCTCCGGCCTACTGCCACCACCCCCCAGAACTCTCCCAGCTCTCACCCTGAAGCGGATGTGGCGGAGCAGGTCAAAGTGGCGGGCGTACATGCGGAAGTACTCCATGATCTTGGAGTTGTGCATGTAGTTGGGGAAGTCCTCGGGGATGGGGAAGTCACTGAAGCACATCATCTCCTTGGAGGTGTTGATGATGACGGAGCGGTAGATGCTGGCGCGGCCCTCCTCAGGGTACTCCTGCGGGAGTGGGGCACGGCTCAGTGGTGGCACAAGGGCAGCAACCGGGAAGGACAGCCAGGGCTGATGAGGTGGCCCTTTGTGTGGAGCCCCTGCCCTCAGCCTCTTCCCCAGAACCCCACCATGGTTGGCTGCGTCCCACCCTGCTGGCCACCATGGCTGCTGCAGTGCTGGCCCCCAGCAGGACATGTGGCTGGCAGGGATTACCTCAAACCTCCAGAGCCCTCCGATGTCCCCGGTCCTCTCAAAGCAGACGGGCTCCAGCCCCTCTTGCAGGCAGGCTTTGATGGCACACAGCCCACTGCTGCCCCCTCCGATGATGGCCACCCTCTTTGCCATGCTGCCCTCCACCGCTGGGTCTCTGCCTGGGGATGGTGCTGGAGAGCGGGGCTGAGGGGTAAGGGCGGCAGCCGTGCAAAATTTTGACCCTGTGTACCAAAGAGGACCCAAACTGAGAGGCAGCCCCCCAATACTTTGGCTGGGGCTGCGAGGCAACTGCTATCACCCCTCTGGCAGGGACCTGGCCAGTGCTGGGGTTTTGCGGCACCATGGTGCTGCCTCTGGGCGCCATGGAGAGAAATGCTACTGGATGCCAGGGAGCCTCGAAATCTCCCTGCCCACGCTAAATCCCAGCAATGGAGGCGCGCCAGAGTGCTGTGCTCTACCTCAGGTACCGATCGCTCCCTCCCAGGTGGGCGACAGCCCCTCTGCCTGCCCTTTGCCTTCTCCCTTCCTCAGGGAGATGTCTGTCACGCCAACCCGGTGCCAACTGCGTGCCGGCAGCCCGCAGGGAGACCCTCAACCGACCTGCGGCCACGGGAGCAGGAGCCCAGGAAAGGCTGGCAGCAGGCAGGGAGCTGCACAATGGTCTCTGCCGGGTTGCCCTGCGCTGTGATGCCGGATGTCGGCCTGGCTTTACGGTGCGTGGCGGCGGCGAGCAGGGCCTCCCCCTCCGTCACTCCTCCCACGGGGCCACGGAGAGGAAGCCAGCACACAGCTGGCTCCTTGCCGCCTGGTCGGCTTTTCCGGCAGCAGCTCTCGCGGCAGCCTTGGATGGCAGGATAGGGAGCCATCCCAGGCACCTCGCCGGAACCCCCATGTGGGGACATCGTGGGGACATGGGGTAGCAGGAGAGGCAGAGACACAGCCCATCCCCGTGGCATGCGCGCCGGGTAAACAAACACTGCCCTGAACTTTTACCTCTGGGATTATCAGGATCAGCCCAACCCTGTTTATGCTGATACCCAGGGGCATGCGCTCCGGTGGCACCCGGCACCGCATCGCCCACGTTCCCCGTGCCCCTAGGCTGGGCATGTCGGCACAGTGTCCCCATAGCCGCGCTCGCTCCTGGGCCATTGGAGTCCCAGGGACCGTGCGACCCTGGTGTGAGGAGCACTGTGCTGCCAGGGTGTCGCTTGTGTCGCTGGTGGTGGGATGGGTTGGGAAAAGGTTCTCCCCGGCAGCAGGAGGCACAGACCAGGTGGCTCAGGATAGCGCTGCTAGGTCTGGGCACACTCACAATGGGACAGCCCCTGGGGGCTGCGGGGGAAATTTGCTCTCCTGTGTTCAGGAAGCTTCGCCCCAGAGCTGCGCAAGGCGCACAGGGCTGCGCAGGGGCCAAGCTCTGCAGCTGAAATGGTTTTACCCTTCTAAAACTCATAGTATGTTTGCAGTAAGTGTGATAAAGTTCTTTCTGTCCCTCTCTGTTGGCAAGGGCTGATCTCTGCCTGGGGCAGAGGTGCTGAGCCGCTAACCCATGCTCGGTGTCTGCCTGTCAAAAAGCATCAAAAACATCTCTTACCAGGCAGGGGGATCGGCACAGGAATGGCGAGGAGGCAGCACTGGCAACGCTACCCTGCCTGCTCCACTCTCAGCTGGCTTCTGGCTCTTTTGCAAGCTTTGCAGGGACTGCCCAAGGGTGACAGGAACGGGGGACTTCTCCCAGCTCTCAAGGCCACTGCTGTGCTATGAAACCTCTGTGCAGCTTGCCTTCAAATTTACCCTTCTGCCTTGGCGGCTACATGAGGCTGCACAGCCCTGGACTTTGCCCCCCCTGTGCTTGGGCTCATGGCCCGGCCAAACTTCACTGTCAGGCACAGGGGACAGTGGGAGTGCGCCAGGGTCAAGCCATGGCATTTCGGTCAATATCAGCTTGTTGATATCTGCAGGAAAGCCACTCTCCTCTGTGCCCAGCAAGCACCCAGGACAGACAGCATGGTGGGCAGTGCACACAGACACATCGGCTCTGGGCTTTCGCAGTGGGCAGAGGTGCTGTGGGACAAGGTCAGCAGAAAACACCCATGTGGCTGGCATCCATGCTCAGGGGAGCGGTGACAAGTGACGAGCGCAAGAGGAGATCAAAGGTCTTGCTGGTGGAGGTGGGGAGAAGCGGAGCAGCAGTGAGAAGGCAGCAGGGCAGCCCATCACCCAGCGGGGCTGTGCACTGGTGATGGTGGATGCTACCAAGCAGCTCGTGGAGGGGTCTGCAAGTGAGCCAGGAGCAACTTTTGGCAGGCATGTGCATGTGAGAGCAAGCCACAGATGCACAGAGTTGCTGCCATATTCCTCTGTGGCCTGGAGAGGAAGACACCAATGGCTGTAAGGACAGCTTGGATGAAAAGCACCCTGTGTTTGGCAAAAAGTAGAGCTAAGATGTTTTGGCACAGCTCAACAAGCCCTGATCAGCCTAAACCCTGACCACACTGGAGCGTGCCGCCTGCCCGTGATCCCGCAGCCATTGCAGAGCTCGTCTCCGCCCCAAGGGTGGCCGGGTGCTGCTGTGCAGATGCCGGACCGGCCCAGCCAGCTGCCAGGCATGTGATGCAACCCAGGGGTTTATATTTTTTTGATCACTGGAATGCAAACCCACAGCTGGTAGCTTCACCGGCTTGCCGTGCTGGTGGGTCAGGGCTCAGCTCTGGGGGAACTTTGTCATGTTGAGCACTTTTGTTTTAGCCCCTGTATAACTGACGCTGGGTGACAGACAGACACGGGGTGCTCGTAGCAGCAGCCCTCAGGCTGCTCCTGCACACTTCACCCAGAGGAACAGTACACTTAAACACTGCCTGATTTTAATACAACTTTATCTGTGCTTTCCAAGGCTCTGAGTGCACTAATAGACCTTAATGGCCCTAATGAGCCTCACCTGGACCTAATCACCCCCAACTGCATGCCGAGGAGCACTAGTTAAGCTCAGCCCGGAGTCCTTACTCCCTGCCTGGCTGTGGTCCCTCTTGATGTAGATCCTGTGCTCTTCTGGCTCAGTCTCAACCCCATCTCATTACAGAGGCTTATCACGGTCCCCTCCTGCCAAGGACAAGCAGTTCTCTAGGAAAAAAAGGCAGCCAAGACCAACAACAGTGCCAGGGTAGGAGAGCCAGTCTGCCCAGAGCACAGGGACCTGGGGCGGTGGTTGGCAGAGCCAGGGCCTCTTGCTGCAAGCAGTACAGGTAAGGCTCAGCTCCAGCCTGGGTGAGGGTGGACTGCTAGCCAGGGCTATGGGGAAGGGGCTTGCTCTGCAGTATGCTGTCAGCAGCACTGGTAATGGGCCGACAAACAGGAATTGCTGTGAACGTGCTGTACCCCCTAGGAGACTGAAAATCCCGTGGAGAGGGAAAAATAGCTGTGAAGCTCTGCACAAGGGCTTCTGGAGCAGGCTGATGCTGGGAGCTGTTTCCCTGGTTACCCACTCTCTTGGAGATGGCATGAATGGACTAAACCCTCAGTAGCTCCATCCTTTCCCCATGGCACTGGGAGTCAGGTGCTTGTGTCCTTGTTGGCTGAGATCTGGCCTCAGCGCCGTGCTTAAATCAAGAGCAATAGGGAAGAGACGTGCTGCTTAGGAAGGTAGAACTCTTTATAAACCCAAGGACAGACTGCAGTGAGTCCCCTCCAGACAGACATTATGGAGCAGGCTGCGCAGAGCATTCTCACAACAGCAACATGATCAGTGTATTTACAGCATACAGATACGTGGGCAATCACAGACAAATGTCTGCAAAGCCATGGCTACCACATACAATATGGGCTAACACAACAGGTGCCCAGCGAGGGCATGTCGATTCACAGTATCAGCAGTGAGCTGCCAGATGAATGTGCTGAGCCCTCCCCGGGCTGTGCAGGGGTTGGTTTTTCACGGGAGAACAGTCAGTGCAGCTGCCTGGCCAGTGCGCACCCTGCCTGATGGCCCATCATGAGGGCAAGACAGCACCAAATGTCCAAGTGTGGGCCCAGGAGCCTGCAGCACCGCTAATGTTGAAGTCTCGGCTGGATAGGTGGGGTCTAGGATGAGAGTTCAAGTCCCAGTATCCCCTCCCTGTGCACGCTTAGAAAACTGGGTGCACGCCTCCTCCTTTAGGAGGGACCCAGCCATCAATGGCTCCAGAGTGCAAAGAGGGCAGGCGCACTGAGCGGGGACAGCCAACAGTACTCCACCACGCTGTACAGCGCGTAGCCCAGCAGCAAACCGAAAAGCACATCTGTCACGTTGTGCCTGCCCAGCATGACCCTTGAAATGCCGACGATGAGAGCCCAGAGCACCACAAGGACCCGCAGCGGGACGGCGAGCACCAGGTGATGCAGAACGAAGCGGCAGACCAGGGCAGCTCTGGTGGCGTGGCCCGAAGGAAAGGAGTACTTATCCACTGAGATGGTGACGAACATGTCCATCTTGTTGTGGGTGGGCCGCCGTCGCTTGACAAGCCCTTTCACCGCTGCCACCAGCACGAGATCCAGCAGCAACGCTAGGAGACAGTAATAGTGAGCGAACAAGGTTTGGGTGGGTTGTTTTGTTTCTTCTCCATGGAAAACAGGGCAAGAATCAAAGCAGAGCCAATAGCTAAGATGAAATGACTTGGCTACCAAAACCTGCTAAGAGAAGGCAGCATTTCCCATGGCTACAATGCTAGGGTAGGGATAGCATGGGACTCATCCAGTGCCTGGCCTTCTCCAGCACGAGCACATGTCACATCTCCACTCTTGCTGCATGCAGGCCTTGCGCAGTGTCAGACCCTCTGCCTACCACAGCCAGCAACCAGGACTTGGCCCAGTGCGCACCCAAGGGCCGTTCTTTCTGTGTAAAATCTGATCTTGCCATGACTCGGGGCTCAAATTCACCCTTAATCTGAAGACAACGGAGTGGTTAATATTCCCCACAACTCCCTTCCTGACAGCCCGTGCTGATTCAATGTTGTTTTGCCTACCCTCGTGGCTGGGGGTCAAATGGACCCGGGTGAATGATCAACCCACTTCAACCACTCAGCCACAGCTCAGGGCCCCGAACTCCCATGGTGCTGCCAGGGCTCCTGCGGTCTGGCTTCTCCCTGCTGCTGTGGGGATCAATGCCAGAAAATTAACCATGCTTTGGTTTTCCAAGAGCTCATAAAGGATGATTTAAATAATGGTGGCTCACACCCAGAGAGCTAAAGGCTGTTGCAGTAAAAGTTGGAGGTGAAGCACCTATGAAAAGCCTTCAGCCAGTATTTGGCAAGAGCAGCTTCTCACGTAGGGCAGAGGGTGCTTTCTCCATCCCCCTTAGCTCAGCGCTCAGAGCCAGTGCTGCTTCTTCCAAGGAAGTCTTATGTGAGGGACCGGTTTCTACTTGTCCTAAGGCTTGGTTTTGGGCACGAAATCTTTCAGTTCACTTCAGTTCATTCCTTTTGCTTAATTATTAAAGAAGACATATTTTTTTCCATATATGAACCTAGTTCAATTGCTTTTTTTCCATGTGGTTTGGAAGATTCAACTTGGACATTAGGGAAAATCCCTTCCCCACGTGGGTGCTGCAGCCCTGGAACAGGGCCCCAGAGAGGTGGGTGGCTCTGGCGCAGAGCGCTGAAGGCTGGACAAGGCCTTGGTGCTGGGACAGACCTCCTCGGAGCAGAGGTTAGCTTGGAGGCCTCCACGTCCCTTCCCACAGCTCCGCCGTGAGACTGTAATTTAACCACGTGCTACTAGTTGATGCACAAAACCGTATGCTTCCCACCAAGCAAACTTCAATTCAAATGGTTAAGTGTGAGATACTAATTATTTGCAACTTAATAAAAGAGTAAGAACTAGGAACCTGAAAAGGTCTGTCGCTCTGGAACTACTAGTTTCTAAATGAGCAAAAATGAAGAATCCAAGTATACCTCATAGGACAGGATGCCGGGGGAGAATATTACACCACACTAAATTAAAATGCGTGCTTTAAACCAAGTTTCCTCACTGGCTGATACAGATCAGTTCATGCAGGTACTGCCTGCAGGGAGCCTAAGGGTGCAGACGTGCGTGCCAGAGCAGCTTTTCAGGGAAAAGGGCCGGTGTCTCAACACTAGGAAGCTGCACCTGGAATGCGCTGTTCTGATAAGCTGAAGAACTGAAAGATAGTTCAGCCCTTGAAAGTTTTGTGCAACTGCAGGAACAGTTTAGCTGTCAGGAGTTTCGCAGTGTGTGGTTGGAGCCGTGACAGATGAGCCATACCCGTGTCACCATGCCCTCCAGCTGCAGGGTCACTCACTCCGGTCCCAGGCACCCCAGATGAGCCCGTACCAGTTACTCTAAATCAGCTTGCTCCTTCGGGGCTGTAGGAGGCTGAGGTTTACTCAGCTCTGCCCCATCCTTCAGGTCCCATCCTCCCGCCTCGGCCCTAGCCAGCCCCCGCCTGCAGAGCCCTTTGGTGAGCCCCCCGCCTCACCGAAAAGCAGGTTGAGCAGCACCTCCCTGGCCGCTGAGCTGTCGCTCTGGCAGAGCCCGTAGAAGGTGCCGAGCAGCCAGGGGATGCCATGCCCCGAAACCTCGATGACCTTCATGATGGGGCGCGCGCTGCCCCAGGCCGAGCCCTCTCCGGCACAGACGCCCAGGCGCTTGGAGGCCCAGAGGTCGATGGCGAGCAGGGAGCTGAGCGCGATGCCCAGGAAGGAGGGGTTCAGCTTCATGCAGTCCTCCTCGGGCAGCGGGGCCGCCGCGGAGCTGCCCGACTCCTTACGGCGTGAGGGGCTGTCCGGGGGACCGGGGCTGCGCTGGCTGACGAGGGACAGGAACTCCAGGCGGCTGCTGCTGCCGGCGCGTCGCTCGCGGCTGCTCCGGGGACTCGGCATGGCGACAGGAGGTGGCCTGGGACAGGTGGGGGCCGGTCACCGGCTGCCAGGCCTGCTCTGCCACCGGGACCCGG
>VZSZ01006065.1:90517-107590 GCA_013398815.1 Ibidorhyncha struthersii | reverse complement strand
TTTGCAAAAAAAAAAAAAAAATTTTGCAAGCAATGTTTGCAAAAATTTGCAGGCATTTTGCATGCTCGCAAAAGGTGCGTGTTCACGCTTGGATGGAGGTGCTGGGTGAGCATCTCCCTGAGCTTGGTAGAACTGACCAGTGGAGCCCGGGTGCAGGGCTCGCGATGCTCAAGGGGAGGCAGGGAGGGAGGCCAGCCGGCAGTGGGTGAGAGCTCCCAGGTGCGAGTCCGGGTTCAGCTCACGTCCCCGTGGCTCGCAGCCATACTGACGGGATGCCCTGAGCGGGAGCCCTTCCCCGCGCCCCTCTTTTGTACCAGCACCCCGTTATCTCAGGGAGGGGGAGGTCAAGGAAGCGCCCACTCACACGCTCCCCTCTTGCCCTGAACCTCGGGGTACCCCTTCCCCTTCATCCCCATCCTCGGGTCACTTATTTATTTCTTACTTATTTATTTATTTAAGATTTATTTAAGTTATTTATTGGTATTTATTGATGGCTGGAAGTTGGGGGGTCATTTCTGCTGCATGGCAGGGGCAGCTGGGTTGTCCCCCCTCAACCCAGCCCCCTGCATTTTGGGGTGCTGTCGCATGATTGTGAGCACCACTGGGGACAGATGCTTGCGGGCCCCTGTGCTCCCGTCCCCTTTTGGAGCCGGGGGGAGAAAGGAAGGGGAATCACGTTGGTGCCTGCAGGGAGGACACCCGGTGCCTGTCCCCTCCCCGCAGAAGCTTGAAGCCCCCGTGTCCCCTCCCCAGGCGCTGTGCTCCCTTCCGTCCCCATCCATATTTATTGACCCAGCCTCCTGGCGTTTTTCCGTTCGGCTCCCGCTGGATTTGCTGTTGCCAATTTCCGGAGATGGTGAGAAGAGCCAGGACGTATGCGTGTCGCTATGGAGAAAAGACCAAACCAGGTATTCTGCTGCCGTGTGGGGAAAATCGGAAGGAGGAGAAGAGGAAAGCTGGTTTTGCAGAGTGCCTTAAACACAAATGACTCTACTGAGTAGGGGGCTTGGACTTCTGTCTCTGGATGTTATTACCAACTCGAACAAATGTTGCATTTCACTTCTCTGGGATTAAAAGAAAACCACTCGAGCTGTACTGGAACCAAACCCTTGTTTGCTTGAGTTCGTCTGGCTGTCTTGTATCTCCGGGGCCACAGGGGCGTGGGGGAGCAGGCAGGAATTCGTGGGCTCTTGGTTGTCAGCCCATGCCTGGCTTAGCAGTGGGACCAGCGGCTGCCTCCGCTGGCTTTAAGGTCCCTGGTCTGGTGATGGGACTTGTTCCCCCTTGTCCCAGCTTGCAGGTGGCTTCACTGGTGTCCTATAGAGGTTGTGCTCACCCTGCAGTGCCCCTTTCCCTGGGGATGCTCAGAGCAGCTCGTTTGCACAAAGCTTGCTGTGGGGCCGTGTCCTCAAGCTTCCAGAAAATTGGGCAGTCAGTTGGAAACCTCTGGAGTGGCTGGGCAGACAGCCCTTTTTCCCTTAGGAAACCAGATCAAGACCAGGGCTGTATGCCACGGGACTGGCCAGAAACCCAGGAGCTCTTGCAGCCCAACTCTGGGGAACTAAGGAAGTTGCCAAGCTTGATAAGGCTGAAAAAAATACACAGAAAAGGGATGTTTCCCTTTGAAATTGCAGATCTCCCACTTCTTGCAGAGTGAAAGAGGGGGGGACAAGAGTCAAAACAGAGAATAGGGTTTTTCTTCCTACAGTAAAAATAATACATGGGGATAATACAGGATTTTGTAACGAAGGTTCATTTAAAAGTCATTTGGGGAAAAATACAAATATTCACTGCATAGTTCCTGGAGGCAATTAAATAGTAATATATACTTCTTTTTTTTTTATAATGAAAGAGGGAGGTCTCTGCAATACAGCTGTGTTTGGGGAACAAACACCCCCACCTTCAGCTGGGGGTCCTGGCCTGCATGCCAGGGTGGAGGACAGCAGTAGGTGCTGGGAGAAGCCAGTGGCTCTGGACATTGTCCGAGGACTGATGGGCCACATCCCAGGTGGGTGCAGGTGCTGCCCCAAGATTAGGCCCTGCGGGATAGTAGAGGGGAGCTCAATGCATCATTTACCATGAGCAACAACCCTATGAATCCCCACTTGCTGTGCGGGACATTTGTGCCCTGAGCCAGCCAATTTCTTTACCAGCTGCTCATTTTGAGTGTTGCTGATTGCGTTAGGCACTGAGAGATGCTGGCAGACAGCCTATGGGCTATTCAGTGAGTGGGTTTCTTTCTTAGCATTATATTAAAACATCGCTCATCTCTTGACAGGTCCCTGAGATGTAGATGCGGGAGAGCAGGGAGTTCACATGGCTTTTATCATGCCCTGGGAAGCAGAGTAGGACCCCCAACACCGCAACTAATGGCAGGCCAGGTTGAGACATGTTCCCTGAGCAGACACCTATCTCCTCCTTGCCACCACCAAGGCTCTGCCCCAAAGCAGGAGCAGTATGACTGCCCTGGGCCCTGCTGCCTTGTCTGAAACAATGTGCCATGAGACAACCTGCCTTTCCAAAATGCCTTATTTATACACCAAACCCAAGGGCAATCTGTGTCGCCCCCACCCACCACAAGCATGGGCACACATCCCAGCTGCACAGCCTGGGGAACCAAGTAAATGGTGCAGGGGGCCATGGACCCCAGCAGAGGCAGACTGCAGATAGTACTGAAGATCAGTTTATTTGCTTTATTCCCTCTTCCATAAAACCTGAAAACAATCAACTTCCAGCAAGAAATGAGAAAGCAGTAAGAAGTGAGAGATTTGGCTCTGCAGCTCCTCCCCTACGCGCGGGAGCAAAGGTGTTAACGCGTTAGTGACGGCTGCTCCAAAAGGCACACAACAGTTTGGAGCCCCCCGAAGTTCCCTGATGGGAGAAGTGTGAGCCCAGCAGGACAGCCCTTTGGGGCCTGGCTGCTGACACCACGCTTCCCACCATGCCTCCGGGAAAAGCTCGGCTGGTGCCGAACAGGAGAGACTCCACAGCATGAGCCCTGGAGCCCCCACTGGTCTGCTAACCTCTTCCTTGCAGGGCTGATTCAAGGCAAGAAAACACCCAGGGTTTTAGTTTTAAGGGGATGTGAGGGATGAAAGGGATGGGGAGGATTGGTTTAGTATTGTGATGTACCATCAGTTTGACAGCACGAGGCTGCTGATGGTGCAGTGTCAGGGAAGCAGGAGCTGGCCACGGGGAAGGCTCCCAATGCCGAACGACCTGCAGCCCGGCAGGATGGATGGGCAGACCCGCTCACTCTGGCTGCGGGGTGTAACGCAGGTACTTCTTGCCTGATGGGAGGTCCTTCGTGAAGACTCCTTTTGGAAAGAGCTTCTTGGCTTCCTCGTCAGGTAAGGTGGGCACGACCATGACGCTGTCACCAGGCTGGGGAGTAAATGGGAACCGTGAGTGCAGCAGAGGAGCTGGCAGGCTTGGATGCAGGTGGCATGTGCCTGCTGGCAGGTGACACTGCCTCCCCGTGAACACAGCCCCAGCGCCCTAGGCACGTTCCCTGCAGCTCTGCCTGGAGCCAGCAGTGAGGACTGAGTGGGGGCTACCCCAGGAGGTGTGGGTGATGTTGAAAGGGAGAGCTGTGCCGTCTGCCAGCCCTGCCAACGGGATCCCACAGATCAGCTTTTCCCCACAGCACTCCCACGGGAACAGGGAGTAACGAGAGGAGAATTTGGGCATCTCTACGATGCAGGAGGCAGCACAGCTTGCCCAAGTCTGCTCATCCATTTCTACTGCTCAGGTGCCCCTGGACAGGCAGTGCTGGCTCCCCCTTGATGTGCTAAGCCTGGGGGAAAGGTGTGCTTCCCTGGGAGGTGGGCTGGTGGGTGAGCTGGCCTGACAGCGCTGGGAGCTTATGCTGCAGGGGACAGGAGTCTTCAGAAGCAAGGCTGCCTCCATAAAATCATAGAATTGTTGAGGTTGGAAGGGACCTTTAAGATCATCAAGTCCAACCATTAACCTAACCTGACAAAACCCACTTCTAAACCATGCCCCCAGGTACCATGTCTACCCTTTTTTTAAACACCTCCAGGGATGGCCAATCCACCACCTCCCTGGGCAGCCTATTCCAATGTTGGATAACCCTTTCAGTGAAATTTTTTTTCCTAATATCCAATCTAAACCTCGCCTGGCATAACTTGAACCCCTTTCCTGTCGTCCTATCATTTGTCACTAGGGAGAAAAGGTCAGCCCCCATCTCTCTACAACCTCCTTTCAGGTAGTTGTAGAGAGGGATAAGGTCTCCCCTCAGCCTCCTCTTCTCCAGGCTAAACAGCCCCAGTTCCCTCAGTTGTTCCTCATAAGACTTGTCCCCCAGACCCCTCACCAGCTTCTTTGCCCTTCTCTGGACACGCTCCAGCACCTCAATGTCTTTCTCGTAGTGAGGGGCCCAAAACTGAAGACAGTACTCGAGGTGGGGTCTCACCAGTGCCGAGTACAGGGGGATGATCACTTCCCGTGTCCTGCTCACCACACTATTCCTGATACAGGCCAGGATGCCATTGGCCTTCTTGGCCACCTGGGCACACTGCTGGGTCATATTCAGCCAGCTGTCGACCAACACCCCCAGACACCCAGGTCCACGCTCTGCTTTGCTCCAGGTAGTCCTCATAACAGAGGAGGACTTCTCCAGGACACTCTGCAAAGCAGGCAGGCTTCCCCAGTAACAGCTATCAAAGCCAGCGGCAGGACAGGTCCAGGAGCTGAGCAGCTCTGCTGGGCTGAGGAAACACTGGCTAGCTAAAGCAGCCAGGCTGTGCTGCTTGTTCCTGCTTTATCTTGGCTGCCCGAACTGTTTATTTGGGGAGTTTTAAGTAACACTATGAGAGAGAGATGGCCACAACAAAGCAACTTCAACTAGTAATTTTCCACAAGGATAGGACTCAGCTGTGTACATGCTGGGGAAAGTTCGGCCGTGCCCATACTGGCTCTTCCTGGCCTAAAAGCAGGAGAGCAGCAAGCCAGCCCAAGGAGGGGTGCCCCATGCTTGCTGCTTCACTGGCTTTGAGCTGACTTTGGCACACTGACACCTGGTAATGCCCTTCCTTACCACAAACAACAAGGGCAGGACCTGTCTTGGCCTAAAGCTCACGTACTGATAGCCAGAAGGGCCAAGCCCACTATTTGCTGGCACCAGGGACCAAGGGCAGGGAAGTGAGGTTCCTATGGCTGACTCCAGACTGCAACAGCCCTAGGGCCTGGGCTGGGATCTAACTTGTACCTCAGGACCTCAGCAGCTTTCACCACCCCATGGGTCCCCCTCCAGGGGAGGCTAGTTGACATTCCAAGGCATGTTTTCAGTGCCCATCTGTGAGTTTTGCTCCCTTCCTCACCTTCCAGTCCACAGGGGTAGCGACCTTCTTGTATGCCGTCAGCTGCAGGGAGTCCACCACTCTCAGGATCTCATCAAAGTTTCTTCCAGTGGTGGCTGGGTACAGGATGGAGAGTTTCAGCTTCTTATCGGGGCCAAAAACGAACACCTAAGGACAGGGAGATAGGGTCAGGGGCTGGGCAGAAGATGTTTGTCCAACTGAACTGCTGGATCTGCTCAGCCCTGCTGGTCCTCCCTGGGAGATGGCCTGCTTGATCAAAGGTATTGAGACAGGGGAGATGCCACAGTGGGGATCACTGAGAGCAACAAGTAATGCCCAGGCACAGAGAACATGGTGTTTGCTCTGGGAGCTCCTGTTTCCAATGCCAGCTTGTTTTGCTACTTTAAATGTTTCCTCCCCTTGACCTGTGCCATTCTGATGCAAGCACAGGAGCGAAGAAGGAAAATTCAGCAGATTAAGCATTTTTGTCCCTTCTGTGTTACGACAGGCACAACCAGGATAAGCTGGCAGCAACAGCAAGATGGAGCTGTTGCCAGCAGGCTAGCACAACACCAGCTTCTTCCTGCAGCACAACGCATGGATCTAGCCCAAGGAAGTCACCCTAGCTCCTGAAGATGGTCATGTCCATCCAGGTAAGCTGCCCCCATCTTCAAGCCCAGCCCCATGGACACAGGGCAGGAGAGCAGGCAATGCCTACTGCTGAGAAGGCTGCCGTGCAGTGGTGCTCCAGGGCCAGGTACTCACCACGCGAGCAGTCAGGGGCATGCCGTCCTTGTCCCGCTCATCTGGGTCCAGCATGCCCAGCTTGACAGCAAGCTCCCGGTTCGCATCAGCAATTATCGGGAAGGGGAGTTTCTCCTCGGGTTGCTCCCCGTTGTACGCATTGATGTCCTGCAGAGACAAAATCATTGGCATGCTTGTGGTCCCTGTTGTGGGTACCACCACAGGAGACAGGCCAAGTAGGGAGACTTCCATGCAGGCTTTATGTGTGTGTGGGCAAGCGTTTGCAGAGGGTCTACGTAGAAATGTGTTCAGCAGGAACCAGGAGCTTGTGACTTGCTTGGCCCCAAGGTCTCGGGGGGGCAGCACAGCCAGGGGCTCATGGACTTCCATGCTTCCAGAAATCAGGTGACAAACCAGAAACTTGCGTGCCAGACCAGACTCTGCCTTGTTCTTGGAGATTAGCTGTTAGGCTGTCTATGCTCACACCCTGTCACTCACCTCTGGAACTGCCCGTGGACGAGCTACTTTGCTTAGGCAGTGGGTACAGAGAAATAGGGAAGTGCTGACCATGCTGGTGACACAGGGAGATTTACCCACCTTTCTCTGAGAACAGAGGTGTCCCTCTTCCAACCCTCTCCCAGTTAGTGTTAGTTAACTCCCAGTTAGTCTCCCAGCACTACTGACAAGACGCGTTGGTGTCACACTTGAACTGGACTGTGGTCTTAAGGAACAGTTTCTCTAAAGGCAGAGCAAACCAGCAACTCTACAGCTAACAAAGGTCAAGCGTCAAACACTTCACAGGTCTTGTGCGAGGGAGCAGCTCCATTCAGCACATCACTCCTAGATGACTTAACTAAAGGCTCTTGAAAACAGAGTGAAAGTCTGAGTGCAGATGCTGGGACACTGCACACTCTTTTCTGAACCATGGCTGAGACAGAAGAGAAAACCATCCCCTCCCACAGCTGTGCAGGCTCTCCCTTGCGACCATGGTTTATGAGGTTGCTCCCTGTGCTGGTCCAAACTCGACCTGCTTCTCAGGGAAACTGTATTTTGAGCATCTCCGAATCTGGTCTGGACTTGGCCAAAGCATTCAAGTTATCCCTGTAGTTTGTGGTACCACCCGTACAGGTCACGCTGAGCCACAGCAGGGCTGGCAGGAGTGTGCTCAGGGCAGCACAAGCAGAGCAGCTGCCAGCATTAAAGCAAGTTTAATCCAAGGTTTCTGCCCCAGAACAGAACTGCCTGTTCCTTCCATCCTCTTTATGCTACAAAGGGACAAAACTGATTCCAGTGCTGACACAAGCTTCCTGCGCACCACTGTGGTGTGTTATCAGCTGAGCTGATAATGTGAATGTACAAGTCTCTCTGCCTTCCCCGGGCTTTGAATGCAGGGGAGCAGACTGTGTCCTGCTCAGGGGGAACCTGGGAAGGGCAGGGTTGGAAATGCTGCCCCTTAGCACTGCCCACTGCTGCTCAGAGCACGCCAGAGGCAGCAAGAGCAGACAGGCCCTGCACCGCTCCTCAGCCCTCCTAGGCTGACGGTGGTGACGAGGGGCTGTAACCCTACCCCAGCTGCTCAGGATGCTGCAAGCAGGTCAAGTGGTGCACACGTGGCAAGACGTTTCCTTTCCAGCTTTTCTCTTCACTTGCTTTCTCCCCAGGCCCTCCTGAGTTAGCACTGCACTGCAAAAAGGGGCTGTTTATCTCGGCTGGGTTGTGGTCAGGCCTGCCTTGGAAGGAAGGAATCGGTTCTGTTCTCCTGCAGACCGGCCTTGTGAAAGCAGAGTGGGGAAGGAAAGCAAAGCCAGAGAGGCCGGCTCAGGGAAAATCCTTCCGAATGCCCCATACAGTTGCAGGAAGCTGTAGATGAAGGTCAGTGACATCCCACCCTCTCTTCAGAGTGGGCACCAGAGGATGAAGAGAGCTTCTGAGAAGCAATATCTGAATCCTATGGACTGTAACTCATTCCAAAATGCATGTAATTTCATGACGCAGGGATCTCTGTACAAAACAGCCTCACAAACCCCACCTTATTTTGCAATAAGACACTCACTTCTTTATGAACTATTTTTCTTTCCAGAGCCCCATCTGAAACCAGACATCACCGGAGTGACTTATTCACCCCTGACTCAACAAGGCAAAGGCATCAGCGGCCAAAGAAAGCATTGAAACCTCCTCTGACATGCACAGCACATGCCAGTCAACCCTGCTTAAGGAGCTCATGCATTCAGCCAACCCTTGGAGAAGCAGGGCACAAACTGGGGAGGTAGGAGAGTGGGATCAGTCGCTGCGTGAACTACAGGCTCGTTCCAAGTCCTGGAGCAAGCTTCAGGGTCTTGGCTAGGGATGGCTAAGAACAGCCGTGACACCTTTGGCTGGGAAAGCAGAGCTGAGCAAAGTGGCATGAGAATTATTTACTATACTCTGGTTCCATCTTTCCAGGCCCCATCTGCCCACTGAAATTTGGCAGAAAAGCAAGCAGAAGTTTCTTTGTGGTTTCATGCAGAATTTCAGCCATCCCTCCAGCCCACTTGCTTCCTCACAGGCTGTGCTCCAGATGAAACCAGCTTCATCCTTTTACTACTGCTAGGACCCTCATCCAAAGAAAAAGCATAGGTACGTAAAGGAATGCTGCACAGAGAGGTCTGCCTGCCCAAAGTTTTGCTCACTTTTAGGACTTCTCTCTAAGTTAAGATTTAGTGAAGGAAATTGCAGTTTCTAGATCGCAGTCTAACATTTAATACAGATTGCTTTTCTCCAGACAGGCAGCTTCTGCCAAGGCTTGGTATCTCCGTTAAGCTCTTTTTTCCCCATGGCTGAGCAGGAGAACCTTTGGGGCACTGCCCCTGGTCTCAGACTTGCAGCAGGCCTTAACACCTGCCTTCCTACTTCAGCTCTTTGGCTCTCCACATTATCTGAAGTTCTTCTCTGCTTTGTCAAGGGCAAAGGAAAAGGATCACATGTATGGGCAAGGCCTAAAAGCACAGCAATCGCATCCCTGTCCTCTCTTATGCCCTCCACGATACACGCATGCTGTGTTCATTGCTCCTGCATTCTCCTTGCACCGCTCATGGTGTCGCAGCCTGACACGTCCTCCTGTTCCCAAGCTAAGGAACACCAGTTGCACTGAAGCAACCCTGCCCAAATATGCAGGCAGCTTTTTTCCCCTGTAGCCGCAAGATGGGCAATTTCAAACACAGGCTGCATGGAAGACTCCAGTCTGTTACGTGTTTGTCTTCACCAATTGGATCTTTTACCCTGGAGGACTTTCACAGTTTTCTCTTTGACAGGTGCTGAGCTGACATTTCCAAACCACTGTCTCTGAGGCCTCTCCCACCCTGACAGAAAGCTCACCGCAGCGTGGACCGCTGCCCTCTGCCTTTCTCCGTGTTTGTTCTGGAAGGTTTTCCAAACCTTCCAGTGCTACTCTGCCTCCCATCAGTCAGCATCAGGAGGCTCTTCTGCAAATTATCCTGGTTTTATCTGGGGTTGTGCTGAATAATTCCATAGCATCAGCAAAGTCAGCTCATGGTTTATCTCTTTTCCAGATCACTTGAGTATGCTGAACCCCACATGTCCCTGCAAATCCTCAAGGGAGCTCGCCGCTTCCCTCCCCTGACGTGACCTATCACTTCCTCCTGTCTCCCTGCAGAAAAGAGTCTGCCCTTCACAAAGCTGATGTCTTTGAAAATCTTCTTGGAAATTCGAGGACTTTGTAAAAGTCAGCAATACCCTATAGATCTTCAAAGGGTTCTAGCCAACCAGGAGATGAGATTTCCTTACAAAAGCAAAATCCAAACTTTCCATTATATTTAATGGGATGTTATCTGCTAATTTGACTGGTGGTTTCAGCCAGTTTGACTGGTGCAGAAATCTCATTAACTGGTGTGGGATTGGTATGCTGTTTTTCCCAGGCCCTTCTGAGGTTTGGTGGGACATTGGCCAGGCACCACTCAGGTACAAAGGTCAATTTAAGCAATAAGGCAATTAGGTAATTTCTAAAGCCAGTCAGACATGAAACAATGTTTGAGTGTGGAAATTTCTCACCTTTACTACCTCTTATTGCAGGCATGTCTCACCCTGGGAAAATGTGTGAGAACATTCCCAATTTTAAGAGCAAATAAAGAGGCAGGTAATTCACCCAGGGATTTTTATACTCTGGCCATATCTATATGAAATGCTTATTTTACACCCCTACCACCTATGAGCCCTGGAGTCATACTCCCTGGCAGCACACCATTGCTGAGGCTGTATTTCAAGTTCCTTTTACGTTCCTTCAGTAAGCTATTTCATTCCTGTCTTTTTTTATACTCCGTTATGATGGTTTTATATTTAACATGATCCTATTTGTGGTTTTATGTTTAACAAGCCCCTGTGTGTTCTCTGTTTTCTTTTCCCTCTCTGGGCATGAAATGCACCTTTTGAAGACTGCCTGTTCACTTCTGACGCCTCCTTTCCTTTCCTGTTTTATTACAAAACTTTTTGAGGGTCTCTGGATAGATTACCTTCCTCTGAGCTTTTGGCACCACCTTCACATACGTTTTACCCTTTCAGGTATTGATGGGAGAGCGGTAATATTGTTTACCTCTTGCTTCAAAGTGTTAGTGCATAGAGCACTCTGGACTTTGTGGAGTGCTCCATGAAGATGGAGCAGACCTTCCTGTTCCTGCTCTGCACTTTAGCACCTCCCATCCTATGTGCTTTGAGATTCAAGTGTCTTACAACATTATCCTCAGCAGATACGTAGTTCAAAGCCTGTGCTCTGCTCTGGGGGGGCTTTTCCTCTGGCCTTCAGAGCAAGGTAGCAGCACGCGCTCCCCTTGCGCCTCCCCATGGCCCGTACCTTGCTCCAGGAGAGGTGGTCTTGGACGCTGTCAATGGAGAGGGCAATCATCTTCACATTGCGCTTGCTGAACTCGGGTGCCAGCTTTGCCGCCCGGCCAAGCTCTGTGGTGCAGACGGGGGTGAAGTCCCGTGGGTGGGAGAAGAGGATGCCCCATCTGAAAGATGAGAGCAGGAGATGGCCTTAGGATGAGATGTCATTCCGATTTGTACTGCAGACAAAAAGCTGTACATCTTAGTTCATACTTAGCTCATCTCTCTGCTAAGTGGAAATCCTGTCCTGGGAACTCTTCCTTCCCTACCTCTAGAAGCCTTCACAAGATGAGCCCTGTTTATCATACTCTGAGAAACTCCCTGCGCCTCGCTCCCCCTCTCCCTCCAGGGTCCCCCAGGGGATGCTGGAATAGTCCACCGTTACTCATGTGGAGGTGGACACCATGCCATGTGACGAAGTTTGGGGGAGCCATGTGTACACTCCGTACCCCAGAGACCAAATGTGTGAGGGCATGTAGATGCCAATCTGCCGGCTACATTATTGCAGAGATCATTACTGATTTACATGGCTATTCACTATCCTGCGTACCTCATCGATCACGGTGAGGAGAAACACCGCTGGATATCATGCAACTTAAAAGAATGGGATAGGACCAAACCTTAACCCAACTGCTGCCGTAAGCTGCTGAACGTACTTCATGAAAAAATAATAATTAACCAACTAATGGGGGAGGCCAGAAGTTACCATCACATTATGGCTACAGTTACAATACTGCCACCTCGCTTTTGCCCACCCAGTGGACTTTGCAGTCTTTAGAGAAGGCAAATACAAGTCGCCTACCTGGCCACTGGTGCTACAAGTCTCTTTATACAATAAGTATACTACTTGAATAAAAAGGCAGCAAACAACTGAGTAGAAGCTGGCCAAGAAAGCTGTGATGTGGGTGATCAGGCTGGAACAGATAATTTTAAGAAGCCCTGCAGCTTATTTTCTTGCTAGGAGGGTTCCTTTTTCTTCATTTGCCCAAATTCACGACGCTGACAGAAGCGGACTCAAATGCTGACTCAAGCCTGCCAAGCGTTGCCAGGAGCGAGTCCCAGACATGCTGTGCCAGCACCCAGCACCCTCCTGCTCATGCCAGAAACAGAGCAACAGGCTTTGTGGGAAACAGCGCCTGAGGCATGTGGCTTTCCACCTTCGGCTCAAACAGGGCCAGAGCCCTTTGCTACTATTCAGTTACACACCTTTGCACGCTCGGGCTCACTCACAAGGGATGTAGGTGACACATGAGCTGATCTCTGGGACTGGCCTGGACTAAGTGTTGCTCTGGCAAGTTTGGCTTTGCCCTTCCCCAGGCTCTGCCATTTTCAGAGCACCTCTTCCCTCTCCTCGAGGACTCATCTCACTCTCTTGTCATGCAGCCCACAGGAGGGGATGGGGGAAGATGAGGAGAGGTGGCTCTGCCCATTCGGAAGGGCCTGTATGTGCCTCACCACCGTGCTCCCCTGGAAAACCACAGTGACTGGCTGCCCAGTCTGGGTGCAGTGGCCTCCCTTGCCCCCAGAGCACAACTGTGAGGGCTGCCACTACGGCTCAACAGGAAAAAAAACATTTTTGGAAAAAGCCCGAGGCACGGACTGGTCCAACTCTGCCTCCTCATGCTGGTAACATGCCTGTGGGAGCCTCCCACCTGGGGTCGAGCTGGGCTCACATACATAATCATAGAATACTTTGGGTTGGAAGGGACCTTTAAAGGTCATCTAGTCCAAAACCCCTGCAATGAGCAGGGACATCTTCAACTAGATCAGGTTGCTCAGAGCCCCATCCAACACTGACCTTGAACGTTACCAGCTATGGGACATCTACCACCTCTCTGGGCAACCTGTGCCAGTACTTCACCACCCTCATCGTAAAAAATTTCTTCCTTATATCTAGTTTGAATCTATCTTCTTTTAGCTTAAAGCCATTACCCCTTGTCCTGTTGCTATACTCCCTGATAAAGAGTCCCTCCCCATCTTTCCTGTAAGCCCCTTTAGGTACTGGAAGCCTGCTATAAGGTCCCTCGGGAGCCTTCTCTTCTCCAGGCTGAACAACCCCAAGTCTTCCAGCCTCTCCTCACAGAAGAGGTGCTCCAGCTCTCTGATCGTCTTCGTAGCCCTCCTCTGGACCCACTCCAACACCTCCAACTTAAAACCAGAGCCACGTAATTCACCGTCGTGCTCATCTGGAAGGAACCCCTTTGCCCTCGGTGCCTGGGAGCCGGGCCCGGCTCGGCTCGCCGGCTGGGGAGGACAACCGGCCCCCGGGGACCGTGCCCCGCGCTGNCAGTACTCACGAGTCTCCCAGGAAGTCGTGGAAGCGGATGCGGCCCTGCGTGGTCTCCGCCTCGAAGTTGGGCGCCTCGTCGCCCAGCAGCAAACCCGGCATAGCTGCGACTACGACTACGGCTCCGGCTCCCGCTCGCTACCGGGGCCGTCGGCGACTCTGCGCATGCGCCGGGCAACCGCCCCCTACTCGGGCGGCGGGACCTGGCTGGCTGTCACGTGACGGGCGGCCGCCGCACTTTACGGCCGCCGCTGCCTTTTGCGGCGCTTTGCGGCGGGGGAGAGGGAGGTGGGCCGCTCTGTATCGCTGCCCCTCTCTCTTCGGTGGTGTGGGGGATGGCGACGTACGTGAGCGAGCTGGAGGCGGCCAAGAAGAGCCTGAGCGAGGCGCTGGGCGAGAACGTGAAGCAGTGAGTGCGGCGGGATAGGGCGGGGTGAGGCCGAGCCGCGGTGGGGGCGTCCTGCCGAGCCGGGCTGGGCTGGGCCTTGAGAGGGCGGCGCTGGGGCCGGGCCTGGGTGCTGCGGGGACCGTGTACCGTGTCTGTGCGGAAGCCTGAGCGCTGGCCTGGCCCCGGACCGGTTTGCGCTGGTGAGGGGAAGCAGTGGGTTTAGGAACAACTTTTTTTGTTTGGTGTCGGTACCTTCCCCGCTGTTCCCTAGGTACTGGGCCAACTTGAAGCTCTGGTTCAAGCAAAAGATCAGTAAGGAGGAGTTTGACTTGGAAGCACGCAGACTTCTTACGCAAGACAATGGTAATTAAAAAGCCATCTTGTGTTTGTTTTCGTGCTGGTTCTACTTCTGCCTTGCCTTTGCCAGGCCTGGAGGGAGCTCCTCCCTGCTGCACAGTGTTTCCCAAACAGGGAGATTGCTGTGAGGGAAATAAGAATGACCAGGGCTTGGGTAGCAGTGGACTTAAAAAGCTGGGAGGTCCCCTGGCCTTCAGGGGGAAGTCCTGTTGTGGCCCTGGCACTGACAGGTGATTTCACCTTGTGTAAATATGGTAAACAGATAAAATATGTAGTCTGGGCAACAAAGATGGTTTTTTATGTCCCTGTAGAGACCTAGTCCTTTCCATACTGCACTCTTCCTTTGGTTGGGGCTAAACTGGTGTTGTGGCTGAAGTCGGGGAGAGAATCCCTGAGTTCATCTAGACAGTTATGCAGCAGGCAGATCCCCTTCTTGGCCTTTGGGGCTGGCAGGTTGGAATGTTGAAGGGTGAGACTCTCTTGTACTGGCTTCAGTGTGGGTCTGCAAGCATTAGTGGGCATTGCTGAGAGTGTTGCGGGGGCTTCTGACTTCCACCTTCACGATCCCTGTGGGGAGAGGCAGGAAATTTGTCAGTGCTTGTGTTCAAAGGCCAAAGAGGATCCTGCAACCCTCTGACCCTGCTCGTGAAGTTTGTCTTTGCTCTTTGCAATTTGTAATTACTTGCTCTGTGTTTTAGTAACCCTTCTGTGAGGAAGTTGCATTTTATCTAGAAACTATTTGACTTAACTTCACTTTCCTGGGCCTGGCTCTTAGTGGTTCTTTTCTACCAAAGCCAAAAGCCCTGCTACGAGAAGTCTGTGTGGAACAAGGGACAGCTGATCCTCCTCTTGCTGGCTGAATACACCAGATGTTTCATGTGGCTTGTTGTAGGGCTGGATTCCTGTGTGTGGCACACTAAGAATGATCTAACTTGTTTTAGTGCCATGTGTAGTATCCTTTTTGTTAGTGTTTTGGGTCCAGGAGAAGAAAACTCTCAATAGTTGTGCCTGTGTAGCTAAGCATGTGAGGAAAACATGGCAGTGGAAAGGCATAGCAAGCTACTTCAAGATTGCTTTGAGGGGGTGCCTCTGGGCACTGATGTATTGCTAATGAACTGTCTGTCTTTATGCAGTCCACTCTCACAACGATTTCCTGTTGGCTATTCTTACCCGATGCCAGATCTTGGTTTCTGCACCAGGTAAGTCCCGAGAAGCTCCATTAAAAACAACCGGGTAGCAAAGCTTTGCCATGTGTGTATTTGGTAGGTTTTGTATAAATGACTCCAATTTTCTGAGCTTTAATATTCATGTTCTTTGTGCCACACAGTCAAAAGAGCAGCAAAGTAGTGATCCAGCTGATTTCAGCGGAGATGCTGTTTATAAATAAGCCATGTGTGCTTGATAAGAGGCTAACCCTGGATTGCTGTGTGTGATAAGCTGGTTTGATTTCTGGATTGGGTGTGTGCTGTCAGCTGAAGTGTTAAAGAGATGCTGCATTGCCTTTGATCTGCTTTGCTTACTGATCCCTCTTGTGATTTGGTGATGCTATTTGTTCTTCTCTCTGCTGGGGATACCATTTTTGGGAGCTGGATTTTCCAGACTGATCTTGAAAGCAAGTATGTGTCTGATAGAAAAATGCTTACCATGAATGCTTAGTGAGTCTTTATTGAGCTATGGCCAATTAACCCAACCTTCTGCAGGTAGTTAACCTTTCAACTGTGTAAGCATTTAGAATAGCTGCAGTCAGGGTTGCAGGATAGGTTTTGTTTGGTCTTCAAAAGACCTCTCAATCCAGAGATCTGATAAGATGGATAATTGAACTGCAGCTCAAGATATGAAACTGCTGTGTAGTAAGGGAGAGAAGATTGTTGTAGCTCTCATGGGCTGAGACCTGAGATGAGTTTATTTGTGATAAGAGAACACCTGTTACTAGAGTATGTGGTGTAGCTGGAGGAAGGAAAAAATGCAAAATTTGTGGATTGCCTGCAGCTTTTTGTGTCATAGCTGGTCCTTAACTATACCAGCTGTGCTAATTAAATACTAATCTCCCCCACCTCTAAACTTGCTTTGTTTGCTCTTTAGAAACACCTTTTGAGTCCCAGACTTGTCATGTTTAGTGGTCTGCATTCATGTAATTTGGAAGATTTATGGCTAAATGTTGCTGCTTCTTGCTTTTAACCTAAAGCACTTACACCTGACTATAAAAAGAAAGCACAAGAACAGTGATTCCCCTGTGCGTACTACCTAAAGTAGCGGAGTCTAAATTAGGAGGGGGAGGGAGACAGCTCCTGTGTTCTCTGAGCTCAGCACTGGGCTGATGTGAGTGTTGAAAGAGAGTTTGCAGCCCAGAGATTTTGCTTCTGAGCGGCAGTAGTCAGGTTAGAGCCTGTTGCTGTGTGACTAAAGTTGGGATTGTTCATTTTTGTGTGCACCACTCTGTGCTTAACTGTATTGAATTGAATTTGTTTCTTTATCCAGTCAATTTTCCTTTGTCCCATTGAAGCTTACTCTCTTTAAGAGCCCTTGAAGAACCCTTCTTTGTAGTGCTTCGGCAAATAGGGGACAGCATGTAATGAAGTGCTAGCTGACCAGCTACCTAGCCAAGTGCTGACCAGCTGGTCACCTGCAGTGCTTTCAGAGAGGCTTTGGTTGGCTCTGTCCACAGATCTGCATAAGCTAGCTAGAAAAAAAAACAGTTTAATCATGTGTGTGTTCTTGAAGACATGGTTTAGTCCTCTGCAGTTAACAGTATGTGCTGCCTAGTCCCTTCTAGAGTCTGTGTTTTGTTCTACTCAGATCAATGCAGAATCTCCCAAGGATTTTTGGGGCTAATCTGTACTGAGATACCTCTTTCTGGGCCACTGACTGGTAGATCTATTGCACATACATTTTACTTGCCAGTCTGCTGTGTGGTGTAGCGGATTGTACATGCAAGCCCAGGATCTTGTTAATGCTTTTAAATACTTGAAGGGAGGATGCCAGGGGGATGGGAGCAGTCTCTTTTCAGTGGTGCCCATTGATAGGGCGAGGGGTAATGGGCACAAACTTGAACATAGGAAGTTCCATCTTAACATGAGGAGGAACTTCTTTACTTTGAGGGT
>VZSZ01006065.1:13136-90371 GCA_013398815.1 Ibidorhyncha struthersii | reverse complement strand
TTTTTCCCCATATAAGGATGAAAAGCTAACAGGCTTTTGTCTCCTCCACTGTCTTGGGTAGATGACGTTGACTTCATGTTTCATGGAAACAAGTAACTTTAAAGAAGTGTGCTTGATGCACTTGGCACGCCATCACAAGGGTTACTGATACATGTACTTTCCACCTTCGTGTGAGAGAGACAAGGCGGAAAGAACCATCTTTAAAATGCCAGTTTGTATTTAAAAAAAAATGGCATGGTCAGCATGAAAAGTGTACCTGATATTGTGGCATTTGGAACAGGAAGCCTTGGGGAAGGTATTTTTAAGGAGTGATTGTAATGTATGTTAAACCATGCAAACAAACCCATCTAATCCAAATTTTGCTGCCTCCGGTAGTAGTGATTCCACTTGGGCTTATAAGGGTGTACTGGGTAGATGTGACCCTTTGTGAGTAGTGCTTTCCACTTCCCTCTCTTATCTGCTTAGGCTGTTGGTCATGCAAACTTCAAATCCTAAAATTCAATAGCCTGTGTGGCGTGGGATATTGAGGACTCTGTGGAGAGGGAGGAAGGTTTGTGTCTATTCTGATGTGAAGAACGACCAGTTGCTTTAAAACCTGCTGAGCTCCCACTGAGGGCACAGCATGATCCTGAGCAATCCTAAATCTGATTTATCTGCCCTTTTTAAAAATGGGTGACATTGTTCCCTTTGGTAGCCATGCTTGTAAAGACACCCATAAACACCAGAGCGGCACCCAGCTGTAACATAACTGAGAAGCTGTGAAAGTGCCTGAAGACAGGAACTTCCCAGAAACATGCTATCCAAAATATTAGAGTGGGACTTAACGTTGGGTTTAGGTTGGCTATACCAGCCCAACTGGTGTGGCTCACTTCCCATTACAAGAACCTAGTTTTCTTTGATATTCTCTTCTTACCAATATTTTCAGAAGTACTCTTCTGAATTTTTGTCTGGGGTTTTTCTTCACCAAAATATTCCATCAGGAGGAACTCCAGTTTAAAGCCTTTCTTAGCCTTTCATGGTCTTGCTCACTAAGCTTATCTTGTTTGTTGGACAATTGCAAGCAATCAAGTTAGCAAGGTTTCTTGAGTTAATGCATATCTCACTTGAACTCTTACCTCCCTCCTTAGCTAAATGTTAACGATAAAACTGAGACAATTGCAAGCGCTTGAGTTAGTGATGTAAGGATTTAATTTATTTACTAGTAATCTGGAGCCAACTGAGAGATGGTTCAGCAGATTAGAACTCTTGCTGGGATAGCAGGAGCATTTTATTATATCAGGGTTGCCCACAGGCTTTGCTTCAAGGGCTGCCAACCATGAAAAGGGTTCAGGTTGCTCGTGTTCCACTTCTCTCCAGAGAGCTTGAAAGGGAGGAGAAGGAAGAGAATGGGAGTGTGAGGTGTTGACAGAGGAGGGACATTGGAATATATTTGACTAAACTCTTGTCCCTGCAGGAAGATAAAAATACTGAAGGTCAGATAATGTTTCTTGTGCCTGGCTGGTTTTCTGTCATGACTGTTTGTATCTTTGTCTTTTTGCTCTGTGTGGTGCTGGTGCAGCACATCAGGAAAACCTGATGTGCTCTGTCTGGACCGGCTGGTGCCACCACTGCAGAGATGAGGCAGCTCTTAGAAAAACATTCTTATCTGTTGCTCATCTTTGAAGGCACATCAGCAGCCATTGCTGTGGCTTGTTAACATCTAATTCTCTTGCTAGCAAGATTAAATAAAAACTGCTAACATCTCTGAAGTTTCACGCCTGAGCCACCCTAGCCTTGTCATTCGTGGCCAGGAAGGCAAGTACCGGTTTTCTTAGAATACTAGAGGGAAATTTTGCTTTCTTCATCTAGTGCAAGTCAGGCTTGGTAATATGAAAACCTGGAAAAGGAGCCCAAAAAAAAAAAATCTGCTCTGGGTTCATTATAACAGGGAATAGGAGAGAGTATCTCACCTTTCCTTTGTTCTAAGATAAGTCTGGCTAAGTTTTTGTTAAATGTGCAGGCTGAGATTCAATTAAGCTGCATCTTTTGGGGTCTGCTGTTGAAGCCTAAAAATTTAGTTGCCATTTAGTTTAAAAGTTACTATGTTATTTTTTAAAAATCCGGACTCTGCTATAACCTGTTCATCTATAATAGATTGTCAGATAAAAGGGTGTTCTTTGCTTTTTCTGTCTCTGTCTGTTCCACTTTCTCCACCTCTGCCACCTGGTCACACATTTAACTAAGGATACTTCCAGAAATGAGGCTGTGAAGGAGCTGTATGAAATTTCTGGCAAGGAGGAAGGGCCTGGGGTGGGGTGACACTACAAGCTAGAGAGATGTGCTTTTATTGAAAGCTTTGAAATGGTCCAGGTAACTTCTGTGTCTGCCCTTAACACACCTAATCCCCCTTGCCCAGAAGGGGTCTGACCTGCTATGGAGGGGAGGAGGAGAAAGAAAGGATTCATCTGTAAATAGCAAAACATCCCATGAGAGAAGTAGCATTATAATTGCTAGTTCCTAAGGTGTAAGTGCTGAGATCTGGATAAAAGGCAAGAGTGGTCCTTGGTGAGTGTCTATGGTGCTTTCCCACAGCCCCTTGTTAGGCTTCTACTGCAGTATTGTAGTGATGAATAGTGACACCAGCTTTGTGATTTTTGAAGAGGGTTTACATATTATCTTTTAATTTTCTATAATTGACTGGTGGATTTTGACAACAGGGTTTGCTGTAGACTATTGGTTTTCACCTCACTAATAGGATGTGTGACTTCTTAAACTTCTTAATAAACTTTTTTTTTGATAGGGAGAATGTCATCTGTGTGCGTGTAGGTTGTTTCTAACCCCTTCTTAGCAGGTGACCATTCATAAACTTCACCTGAATCCTCTGGTTTAGCCTGATCCTTAAAGTCATGTTGTAGAAGTTTTTTTTTCCATGGCAAAGAGCACTGTGCTCATGCTCCAGCCATGAGAGTGGGAAGCTCTGTGTAGCCAAGGACTTCTAGCCAGCCTTTTTCCCTATAAACAGTGCTGTAGTAAACTGCATTTTTGAATTCCTGATTACAGCAAATTAAACATAGTTGCGAGAGCTGGAAGTAAATGTGCGGGTTGGTGTGAAGCTGGTGTGGAGCCATGGCAGCCTGTGGTAACAGGACAGAACCAGAACTGGTTGGTTGTCAGTACTCAGTGAATGTGCCTGAGTCTGGCCGAGTTGTGGATGGTGAGTTGTGGGATGGCTGGTGTCACTTCTTGTCTGTGTCTTAGAGGAAGTGGCAAATACTGGTTCAGGTGTAGCCAGGGAACATCTGAGAGGTTGCCATGCTGTCACACTGTCTGGCAGCACGGCTCCAGCCTCCACTTTGGAGGTGACTGAAGTATCTTCAGAGCGTAGTTTTTGACGCACCCTGGAGGTGGGCAGGGACGCTGGCACAGGCACGTTCAGTCCGAAGGACAAAGGATGCTTGCATGCTCGATTGCTGTGTGAAACCAAGGAAGGATGATACCAGTGACACAAAGCAGAGGCTGCCTCTGTAGCCACAAGAGGGCTGTCTAGTCTTTTGGTTGCACTGCTTGTTGACGCTCAGCAAGCGCATACGCATTCAGTGCAACGTTGTCTTAAGCCCCAATGTACCTGAGGGAATTGTGCACAGATTCTGTACACCAGTCAGTGGGAAATCTGCCAGGCTGTCCTTGCCAAGAGCTGTATGATTACCAGGATGTGGTTTGGCGTACTGTAAGTGTAGCTGTAAAACAGCATATGGTGGACTTCTGAGCAGTCTCCTCAAGGTGATTTGACCAAACATATGTACTTATCGGTACTACATAGTAATCTTTTTCAGCTGCTTGCCGGTTCTGGTCACAAGCTCACTGCTCATGTTGGTGTTGTCCTGCTCCTGGGCTCAGCGGCCTTTACAGTTTTTTCCTTCCCCCTGTCCCCCCATCTCCTTTTCCCTCAGTGTCACAAGAATGATCAGCTCTGATGTTTGATAGGGTTCCAAGAAAAAGCTTGCTAAAGTTGATGAAGAACTGTAAAGGCAGGTGTAGTGAGTCAGATGATTGCTCGATCCTGTTGGCTAGCATCTGACCTGATCCAGGAGTTGCTGGGAGGAGAATACCCTTCCGGGCCAGCTCCCGTCATCTTCCTGATGGAACAAATGGCTTGTTCCTTCCTTGTGGCTTTCCTTGGAGGCTGTGCTCATCTCTCCCTTTCTGCTGTGAGTTTTTGTGTGGTGTGTGGACAGAAATTTCTACTGAAGTAATGGGTCATGAGTTAGTCAAGATGGCAGGGATCTGAGAAAGGAAGGGAAGGGCTGCAAAAAGTGTTCTCCCCTGAGAAGCCCTTCCTCTGGGCCGTGGCTGTTGGTTTTGGGTTAAGGCTTAGCTGGGAGCCAAACATTAAGGGTTTTCCTGTGTGGACAGTTTCATCCTGGCCCTAAGTCAGCAACACCTATCAAGTGTTTTTTTTTCTTTGTGTTTTTTTTTCTTTTCCCCTCTTCAATTTGTAGAAGGTGCTGGATCTCTACCATGGCCAGGTGGCTCTGCAACTAAACCTGGAAAACCCAAAGGAAAGAAAAAGGTTTCTTCGGTTCGTCAAAAGTTTGATGTAAGTGTCCATGATCGAATGGGTGTGGCTCTGACATTCTGTTGGGGCTGAAGAGCTCTGCATAGCATGCAGTTTTTGTTACTATGAGGGATGATGAAAGTTCATTACATGCGATGATGTATGTTATATTTGCTTTGAGTTCTGGATTGAGGCAGAAGCTGAGGGTTTGTAGCTGCTGCCTCTCATGGAAGCTTCTTGGGAGAAACGCTATGGTGTGACCTGGCTTTATTGAACACCAGAGAATCCATTGAAGCACACCTAAATGTCAAAGTTGTATTCCAGGAATCAACTTCACACATCTGCTGAATTCTTGAAGCAAAAGTGACTTCCTATTTATTCAGGCAGTCAGGCAGAATTCCATAATTGTATGATCCCTTCTTCAGAACTCTGCAGTCCAAAGTGTTAGAAGTAAGATGTTCCTTGGGTGGAATGTTTTTAGAGGGTCAAATCGCTTCAAAATTGAAAATGCTGTGCAAAGATGCTATCTTCTGGTACATGGTAGAGAAACATGAGATTGAGTTAATTTTGCAGCGAAGGCTCTGTGTATCCATCTGGTACTGTCACAGGTTTGTGCTGTGCTGTTGTCTGTGCTGCCAGACCAGTGGCAGGGCAAGGGCATGATGTGAAAGAGGATCAGGATGGGGTGCCGTCTTCCATGGGTGCAGTTTGATAAAACAGTTCAAATTGAATTAACAATTTGTTGAAAGGGAGAGTGTCTGTTACTGAGTCAGACTTATCAGGTGTCTGAGCACACTGTGATCTGGCTCAGTTTTCTGACTAGGCAGAAAATCAACCAAGCAAAAAAGATACCAAACCCCAAGTTTATCTTGCTGGTTTATTCAGCTGGATCAGCATTCCTTGTGGTTGGATGAATGCCAAAGCCAGTGCAAAGGAAGAAAGGGCAGCCGTGTGGCTGGAGACAGGGGAGAAAGGTGGGCTTGTGAAACCTCACGCTCTTACGCTGTGAGAAGTTAGCTTGGCTCAGCCAAAGTGCGTACCATGCTTCTAGGGACTAGAATTAGGCATCATATGTGTGTGCTTCAGAGAGTGGTGTTTCAAAGGGGTGTAAGTCCAGCTGAAGGCTTGTTGTATTTGGAAACTGATATTTTGCAGTATTCACAGCGGCAACCAGCTGCCACTCTGATGGCAGTCTGTGTTATCTTTTTGTTTTAAAACTTCACTCTAACATTTCAGTAGTGAGGAGAGTTTGAGAAGTGAGTCGTGACGTAGTAGAAGTCTTGGAATTTGGTATACTTGGATACCCCTATGTTACAACACATTTCTAGTGTGTGTTTATCCACGTGTTCCTGGAATGCTTTGTAGTAAGTACTGTATGAAGTGTATGTTGTGATTAATGGGCTTGTCTATTACTAGTGGAATTCCTGAGTAGTGTGAACTTGAAGTGCCTTCGTATTTCCTGATGTTTCCCTCATTGGTTAGAGTAACAGCTGTGAATGACCACAGGTTCCTTCCAGTTGGCTGCTCCTCTCCAGAACCTCATTCCTCTTAAGAGCTGCTTACATTTCAAAGGTCTTCTTTTTCCAGGCATGCAGTTTTCCTGTAATGAAAGCATAAGTCTTCAGAATTACGGGGAGGGAAACCTGCTTTCATATCATTAGTGGGTGGATTGCTTTTTCGCTCTGAGTTAAATGCCATACTGTCCTTTGAATAAAGCAGCCCCCCTTCCTCTCTTGAAAAGAAGATGTGAGAAATCCATTTTGTTGTGTATTCATTGTTAATATTTAAAGTATGTGTTTGTCTTGATGTGGCGAGAGCCTTGTGGCAATCTTCATTCCAGAGTCACCGGATTTGTAGCTTGGAGAACTGAGGGACAGGAGTTGTGGGAGTACTTGATGAGCCAGGGCCATGTTGTTCCTTTGTGATTTGGGGCTGGGCCACGCACATGTCTGGGCCCAAGAATCAATCATTCCTGTCTGCTTCCCCCCCACCCCTTTTACCTTGTGAATGAGACATCCCAGGAGCCACTGCAAGCACTCAGAGCTTTAGACACCAGCACCTCAAGGGAATTATGCTGGAATACATGTGGCCTGGGAAATGGGGGTTGCCACCTTCTGGTATGAATTCCCATTCTGTGATGTTTTTCTTTCTAAATAACTGAGTCAGTTCTTAAAAACAGCCATAATCCACTTCAGAATCAGTGGCTGCTCAGTAACAGAACTCGGCTTAGAGTATTGAAAGTGCATGGGGAGACTAGAGTATGAAATTCAGAATTGGAATTTGGCTAAGTTGTTGCACTTAAAGCTTTAAAGAAATGTAAAAATCACATAAGATCGGGATCATGGCTTTTAATCTTGATGGAAACTGTACAGTTAGTAAGTAAAAAAATCCACCCTTCTGTACAAGAAATGACTAAATAGATGAGAACTCTTCAGCGTAGAAGGTGGCTGAGAGATGTGAAAGTCCTGGCCTGGGTAGTGTGAACAGAGATAAAAGGGACAGTGACTGACCACATTTGAGACTTTCAGGAGGATCAAATTAATCTAGCAGGTGGGAAGTACAGAGCAAACCAGAGGAGGTGACTCTTCATGTGGTATTTTGTTACACTGAAAGATTTCTTGTTGCAGGATGTTGTGGATACCCAAAGTTTAGGTGATTCAGTGTGCTGCTGGACAAGTTCATGGGCTGTTTAATAAAAGGACGCCAACACTGGCTCAGAAATTTCTTCAGTCCCAAATTGTTGTGGTTTGGGAGCATATTCTGGGGAGGAATATTGCTCACCTTGCCCTACTATGATACTTTGTTGTAGGTGTTTGCTTTCTGGTTGGAGAAGGGATGTTTGGCTAGATGAGCCAAAGGGTCTGAGTATTTATCTTCTTATGCTCTAATGTTGTGTTTGTAACAGCACCGGTTCCAGCCTCAGAATCCATTGTCTGGAGCCCAGCAATTTGTGGCAAAGGATCCTCAGGAGGATGACGATTTGAAGCTGTGTTCTCATACCATGATGCTTCCTACCCGTGGCCAGTTAGAAGGAAGGATGATTGTAACTGCATACGAGCACGGGCTAGACAATGTCACAGAGGAGGCAGTGACAGCAGTTGTTTATGCTGTGGAGGTGAGACTGGGCTGGGCAGCAATGGTGTTCTCATTATACCACCAACAAAAGGGTCTGTGTGCAGTATGGGGCCCCTTAGTGGGGAGAGGAAACTCACCTGTCTAATTGCCTGTTTTCCTTGGGAGGAGTAAGATGAGAATCAAAGGGCTCCCAGATTTGTGGCATCATAGATGTAAAGTCTTGGATTTCTGCCTGCAAGTGTTAATTTTGAAGTACTTGCATATAATGAACTCCTGTCATGTTTAAGTGGCTGTTTTGGAAAACGCTGTTCCTGTCACTTAAAAGCAGGGACAGAATGGGAGCTCCAGTTTAAGCAGTTCTATAAAAAATAATCCATTATAGGTGCAAGTAGCTGGCATGGAAGTGAAGTGACAGGATCGGGTCATAACTGCAGGTGAAGTGCCTGCTGCTTCTGGTTTTGGCCATCAGTGGTGCATTACCTGACATATCCCAGGACTGATACAGCCACTGCTTGCAGTGTTGATGTGTGGATGTTTTTTTTTCAAGTCAGGATGTGGAGGCCAACCTGAATTCCCCATCTGGGAGCGAGGCCAAATTAAGAAGCAGTTGTCTGCCTGTTTTCTCAGATGGTTTTCTCCAGCACTTTTCAGGCAACTGAACAGTCTGAAAAAGAGGAATGGTTTTTTTCACTGTAGTTTTAGGGCCAGTATTTCAGTACAAGTGTAACATCTAGAGCCAGTTGTGAAGTCTCTTAACTCTTTATCAAAGGGATTGGGGTTGGGAATTTCCTAGCATTTAAGAAACCTCTTTGACATTTGAAGCAGCGTGTCACATATTAGAGTTCACAGGCTAACGCGTACAGGATTCTCACACAGTGCCATGTTCTCTGTATGCAACTGTATCAGATAGTGAAAACATACTGTAACTTGTCCAGATCTTGGTTCCCGTACATCTTTAGGTCTTTGTGGTCATAGCAGCACTACTTTTGTCTTGCCAGTTGGTGAGGCACTTCTCATAGCTGTGTCTTGGTAGGGCGAATAAATCGGCATGTGTAATAAGATTGTTTTTCATTGCAGAACCATCTTAAGGATATTCTGACATCTGTGATATCCAGGCGGAAAGCCTATCGTCTGAGAGATGGCCATTTCAAGTATGCCTTCGGAAGCAATGTTAACCCTCAGCCATATCTGAAGAACAGTGTTGTTGCTTATAACAATTTAATTGAGTGGTAAGGAGCTCTCAGCATGCTTCCAGTTTCAAGCGCAATTCGCCAGTCCCAAAGTTACTGCATGGTTCGGTTTCTCTTTTTACTTAGTAGGACCTGTTAATAACAGTGTTTAGCTTTCACACACTAAGAAGGTATCAGTACAGAAGACTGTATAGCTAAACAGGGAGGGAGAATATGGGGATTCCTCAGTAGCGGAGTTCAGGACAGTGCTAAGTCTCTCTTCCTTGCCTGTACTTGTCCATCAATTTATGAAGGTGACCCCTGGCCTCTGAACATATTAGTAATTACTGCTTTTTGGAAGCTGTAGTGAGTGACGTGGGGAGTTTTGCTGCTCTTGGGGAAACTGCCCCTGGGCAGAAGAGCCTTACCTTTGTGGGGGAACCGCTGTTGTGCCACTGGAATGAAATGTCAGTGAAGACCTGTGGGACACTGCCATTCTGTCATTTCCTGCATTCAAATGTATTTATGGTTCCTTGGCAGGTCTTTTCAGTTGGCAAGGTCATCTTGGTTTCCAGAGTCTCAATGTCAAACAGCTTTAGCTGTGCATCTGGCAGTGTGTGTATATGAGAAGGCAGTTGTGTTTGTCTATGAGCGCTTCTAGCAGTTGACAGGAGGTTGTGGGTGTTCTAAGATTTGATTATAGCACTACAAATGCAATCCATTCCAAACAACTCTGCCTAACAGCGAAAGTCTTTGTATTTAATGTTGTGGGTGCCTTGATTTTTATGCTGGGTAGAAGCTATTGGCTGTAAATAACAAGTTGCCCAGTCAAGATCAGTTACAAAGCAGGTTTGAAGCATGTTGAGGATTGGTTTGCGCTATTTTTATTAAACTGGAATTTTAAAGAGATTTTAATTACAGCTGAAATAATTTTACATACATAAGGGTTAAGTCAACTGATACAGAAAAGCAAACCCTGGGGCCATGCCCTCCTGTGTCACTTCCAAAGGTGGTGCTGTTTTCTTGACTGGAAGATTTTTCTGCTTGCTCTGTCTACAGCCCTCCAACCAGTGTGATGCCTTCTGCTGGTCAGACTCTTGCTCCCCAGCCCCCACCCGATGATGCTGAGCAGCAGGCGGCTCTACTCCTCGCGTGCTCTGGAGACACCTTACCAGCATCCCTCCCACCAGTGAACATGTATGACCTTTTTGAGGCATTACAGGTAAGCTGTTCCTGTTACGCTGTCGCGTCACAGGCAGTGCCGTCCTGAGTACCAGCCACCAGTCTTGGATTTGGTTGACATGCATGTAGGGAGATTTGATTTCTCCTCCTACAGTGTTTCCTTCTTTCCCTCTCAAATTTACAATTCTTTGGCTTTGATTTGTTCCCACTGTTAGGTAACTGCTAACATATGTTAGTTAGCTAACTATGCTAACTAACTAAGCATAGCTAACATGCTAACAACAGTTAGCCGTCAGCTCATGGCTTAATGCCTGTTCTGCCCCACCTTGGTCAGAGAGTTGATGAGGAAATCCCTGTCTCTTCTTGTAGCTACATAAGAAGGGTGAACTCTTCCTCTGTACCAAGACTGCAGAGACTATATCAGAACTGAGCTGGACTGAGATTTCGTGACAGCAATGCAGCAATATGACTTGCCTGGCATGTCCCTTGCCCCTCATGTTCCACCTGGGTAGAGGAGTACTCGGTCCTGGCATGCAGGCTGCGGCAGTGGGTTAGCTATGATCACCCTGACCCTGGGGAGATGTCAAAGGTAGGCTGGATGAACCTTCCTGTAGAGATGCGTGCCTGTGGTTCCCTCCCTCTTGAGCAGCTCTGGGGACATTCAGACTGCTTTGAATGTCTAAAGTTAACTATGAGAAATTCCCCTTGATATCTGCTATTGTGAAATCAAGGCAGACCATTCATTGTAAGAACTGTAGGTGACCATTCATCTTATGTATTTGGTTGGATAAAATTGATGTTTGTAAGATTTTGATGAGAAATTGTTGTTTGTCATTGTAAGAGCAAAATGATGATTTCCTTACTGTGCCACTCTTACAAAATGGCATTGTTGTGTGCTGGCTGGTGTGACAAGTTGCAGCTCTGCTCATGTGTGACAGCCTGCATTCTGCTCTCCAGGGCTGGCTCTCTGATCGTCCTGTAGTAGAGGGAGGTTCTTCCATGGGCAACATGAGGAAATGTGTATGAAAGCATGAAACTTGTTTTCTAATGTTATATCTCCAGGTGCACAAAGAAGTTATTCCGGCGCACACTGTCTACGCTCTAAACATTGAGAGAATTGTCATGAAACTCTGGCATCCGAACCATGAGGAGCTACAGCAGGATAAGATACATCGCCAGCGCCTGGTGGCAAAGGAGGGCCTTCTACTCTGCTAGAGCTAGGCAGCCATGTCAGACCTCAGATGGCTACGGTGCTATTCCTTGGACTTGATATTCAAATGCTTCTTACAAACCTGTGTCAGCATTTCAAGGATAACATAAGTTAGGAGTCAACTTTTCCTATGGAAATATGACTGATTTATGGTACACTTTCTCTGCTTCCCCAGAGTCATGTGCCATGGAGTACTTGCAGCGATCCCACTGAATTGGAAAGGAGAAACAAGATTTGTTTGCAAAGACTGTTTTTTAGGAAAAATAAATGTGAGGGTGGAAAGAATTGGTTTTAAGTAAGGTGGATTTCTGTTTTCTTTTGTGAGCGTGGGGAATTTGCCTCCTTGCCCTCCCTTCTCTGGTAGTTTCCCTTCTGAGCTCAATCTCCGGGGGCCATGTCCAACTTCTGTTGCAGTTGGAGGGATCCTTTTCCATTCATTTAACTGGAAACAGGGTGGGCTCTTGAAGATAAGCAATTCTGTAAGCTGACGTTGTTTCTCTTCTACCGGGGGAACTACTGATTAGAAACTCGGAAAACCAGGCAAAAAGGGAAAGGTCCCTTCCAGCCTGTCTTTTAAACTGTTGGGTGTTTTTAACTGCATCACAAAACATGAAGGTGCACAGTTGTAGGAATCTTGCCAGTTACCAAAATACGTAGGAAAACATTACTTAACCTTGATTTTATTATCAGCCTAGTCCTTGACTCACCCTTGTCTTGTAGTAGCTGTGATCAGAGGTCCGAGGCATTGTTGGACATCTTGTACCTGTCAGTACAGCTAATGATTTGGTCATCCCAGCAGGCAGCTTGACTCTTCCTGAGGTGGGCCAGCAACTCCTAAATACATACACCAATTCCCTGTCTTAGTGTTGCAGACTCCTTGGATTTGCAGCATGAATTGGATGTCTCTTAATCATCGTAAAAATACGCAGCCGCACCTGTCCACATGGAGAACAATGCAGATGTGTGTAAAAGGGGAAATTCCATCTGCTATGTTTCAGGTACTCTACTGTATTCCTGAGTCAGCTATCAGGTGCTGAAGGGAACAGGCTTACTATAACATGAGAATTCTATTAAAATGTCTTAAGTTAATTGCTATATTACCTGTTTTTAACCACAGCTATGCAGGTACCTGCTGAAGGATAACTTGGCTTATTGTGCCTCCAGAGAGCAGAATTGAAACAGCTTCCTCTGGGGGAATACAAAAGTGGAAGCTCATGGTTGCCTTCTATTCTGCTTTTCCTCTGTTTGGGAAGTATTTGGATAGCAGAGCTATCATCTCTCCCCTTTCCTGTGCAGTTGCCTTCTGTACTGTGCCCCCAGGGTGCAGGTCCCTGATGTTTCCTCCCAGTTACCATTTTATAACCTCCTTTCCTGACCTCCATGACTCTTCATGTTGGGCCAGAGTTGTAGCAAGGGGCTGTGCAGCTGTCACTGTGTTCCTGGCATTCCTGCATCCTCTTGCAGGATGTGCTGTGGAGTTAGGCAGTGCCCTTGCCAGTATCAATGGCTCTCATCATGAGAAGACTGTTCTAGGATTATGAAGAAGCTGGAAAAGGCAACAGCAGAGAACTACAGTGGGGCCTGGCAGGATGAGAGCCATTGTACTTGGTAGGTTGTGTCTCTTAAGGTATGGCAGTGTGTAGTTAAGAGGGGGGTGGGAGAGGGGAGGCGGAAGATTCCTTTTGGTCCCTTTCTCTCAACTGCCATTTTTTCCTGTATTTAAGCATGCATAGCTGTTCAGAGTGAGACTTAGCTTAAAAGTTGACCCCAGTGGCTTTTACATGACAGTTTTTAAAAGCAACATTGAACCTGTGTAACTGTATGTGGTGAGATCAACTCACCCAGAGTACGGACTCTGGGGTGTGGGAGGGGGATTTCCCAGGTAATTGTTATGCTTCTAGTGTAAAATGAAAGCGTTAAGTTTGTTTGCTAGAAACTTTGGGGCAGCTCTGAGGATTTCGGATCTGAAGAAAGCACTCAGCCTCCAACAGCATCACAAGTGAGTTCCGAAACAAAATACCGAGTACGGCACAAGAAGTGCCTCTCTCTCCTGTTTGCATGGGCCAGGGGAAGGCTCTGCAGACAGAGCCTCATGTTCTGAAGAGCTGAGTCATCTATTCCACACTGAAAAGAGTGGGTTAGCCGGGATGCCTGCTAGACAACAAAGACTCGAATAAGGAAATATTGTCAGCCCCATTTCACAGATCGGAAAACTGAAAGGCACATGTTCTCAGTGCACTTTTCCCACAAAGCGTGAGGTCCCGTGAGAAGTGGTGCTTCATAGACCTCTGGGGTAGTTTAGCTGGAAGGGTTGTCTGGAGGCTGCTTTGTCCACCCCCTGCTGAAAGAAGGGCTGAGTTCAATGAGCAGGCTGTCCGTCTCAGAGATGGGATGAGAAGTGGTGTACTTTCCTGTTCCAGTGTGCAACCATACTGACAATGAAGGTTTTCCTTGCATCTCATCAAAATTTATGTTGTGCCTGTTGCCTTTCAGCTTTTCCTGTGTGTCTCTGTGGCTCCCTATCAGAGAGTAGTAGATAACAGTAAGATCTCCCTTTTGCCTTCTCTCCACACTGAACAAACCCAGCTCTCTCAGCTTCTCTTATGCGTTGCATGCTCCAGCCCAAACCATCTTCATAGTTTCCACTGAACTTGCTCTGGTATGTCACTATCCTTGTGGTGGGGAACCCAAACTGGACCCAGCTCTCCAGGCGGTCTCACAAGTGCTGAGCAGAGATGCAGGATCCCTCCCTGCGCCCTTCTGGCTGTGTTCCTGTTAGCAGTTGGCCTTTGCAGCATGGGTGCACTGATGACTCCTGGGTTGCTTGTCCACCTGTACTTCCAGGTCCTTTCCTGCAAAGCTGCTTTCTTGCCTGTTACCTGGCTGTGCATTTGCCATTGAACTTCTTGAGGTTCCTCTCAGCCTATTTCTCCAGCCTGTCTAGGTCTCTCTGAATAGCAGCTCAGCCCTTCAGTGTATGAACCGCTCCTCTCAATTTGGTGTCATCTGCAGACTTGCTGCCCATATACTCCATCCTATCATCCAGGTCAGCAGCAAAGATATTAAAGCATAAGAAGGCCCGGTACTGAGCGCCATTAGTAACCAGCAGCCAGGTGGACTCTGACCACTGCTCTTGGAGACCTGCCCTGAGAGAGCAGGGTGATGGCACTGATATGTATTGCTGTTAGGCTTTCACTGTGATGTGACATACATCTGTCTTCACTGTAGTAATCAACCCTCTAAAATAAATAAGATGATTGCTGAATTTCAAAGCAGCAGCTCAAAGGAGCACTGAAATTAGTTTGAAAGGGTCTATTTTCTGCCCAAGATGCACCAAGAACCTGCCAGGTCTGTGGCAAGCTGAGCTTGACCAAAACTGTTCCTGACAGATGTTAGCTGAAAAACTTAACAATTCCAACAACTTCCATTGTTATCTCAGGTAGCCGCTGTTCAGCTGCCTTCACCACTGAAGGGTTTTTCCACATTCCTGTGCCTCTTGCTGCAGCTTAGGCCTAGAACTTGTTATATTCATCCCAGAGTATTGTATGGACAGACAGAAGGGAAGGAGCGAGACAGCATCTGTCACGTCCTAAATAGTGAGAATTGCATCCTACGTTCTTAATCCTGTGGGAACTGCAGTGTACTGAAAGTTGCCACTTAAAATCATAGAATGGTAAGAGTTGGAAGGGACCTGCTTCTAGTTTCCACTTCTAGATTTGCAGTGGAAAACCATTGGTACCACATGAAGGGGGGGAAGTGCTTGAGAGCTTAAACAGGTTCCCTTCATAGCCTGAGTTTGGGTGAAGGTGGCCATCTGATCACAGGATGTGGTCAATGCCCCTGGGAGTGTAGTATACAGAAAGGAGGGAAAAAAAAAAAAAATTAACACTTTATTTTCCAGACAGTTCCCCCTGCCAGACCTGGCTTAAGTCTGACCAAGACTTTCCAGCTGGGTGCCAAGGAGGATCCTAGAGGTATCGATGTAGCTCTCCTCAACACTTCCAAATAGTTGAACTTTTGCTCCCAAGACTGGCAACCAAGAAAGATGTTTCTTGTTACTGGTTCACACCAGAAACCTGGAGCAGCGCTTGCTATCAAATGTGCATTGCACTGCCTTGTTTGTGTCTTAACTGCTTATATATCTTCTCCCACTCTTTCTTCTTCAGCTGAGGTGGACTTTTTTGGTTGTTGCCCCATTTCTTCCTTCCTAGCATAAAATCTCCCTGCTGTAGAAAGGTGGGATTGGGCTTGATGCAGAGAAAGGCTCCTCTGTTTGAGGGGAAGAAACTGTGTGCCAGCAGTGCCTAAAAATGCAGATTCTGGTTTCTCAATAGAGAAAAACTTAAAATAGTGACTTTGTAACACCTTCCTCCTGCTTGACCTCTAGGAAAATTCTTGCAAAGAGGGGAAAATGAGGAAATGAAACTGCTTGCATTTAAGAAGAAACTACATGCACTGTATTTGTGTCAGCTGTGAATGCCCAAGAGCCCCAAACTGGGGTTGCAGAAATGCTCTGCTGTCCAGCCAAGGGAAAACAATACCAAGAAAGGAGACGTCCTCTTGTTCTTCTGGGGTGAGAGGAAGCAGGTGACCTATTGCTGCAGTCTGATGTTGTCAAAAAAAAGAAAGTCTCCACAGAAGAGGGGCTGCCTCCGCAGTTCTGAGCAGGCAGCTGGCGGGGGGTAGGGATGGCAGCTGTTCCCTGTCTGGGACTTGTAGGTGATGATGGATTGTGTCTGGACATGCAGAAGGGTTTGCAGTGGTGCTGTAGCGGTAGCATGATGCCATCAAGCTCTCGTCCTGCTGAGAGGCACAGCTCATGCTGCTGGAGGAGGGCTTCGGCAGCACAACTTCAACAGGCTCCTAGAAAGAAATAATCTCTCAGAGCTGAAAGGTTTGCTTGTGGCCTTACCTTTCTTCACCAGTGTGGTTACTGGTGTGGTCTGGTTGGTAGGACGAGAGGAAGAATTCACAAGTCAGGCAAGGGCACCCTTCGTGTCCCTGAGGTAAGTATTTGCCAAACCTTGAGGCAAGCACAGCTCTGTGCGCCAGACGCTGCGGGCTGAAGGGACTGTCATGGGCTTGGCACCCCTCAGACATCTTTGCACAGCAGCAGAGTTAACAAAGGGTGCAAAGTCAGGGCACAAACACTAGCGTCTGCCTTCCTCAAGTGTACAGAGACCATAGTTTGTGTTGAGACAAGGACACTTCAGCTCCCTCCAAGACTTTGCATCCTCTGAGGAGTCCTGTTCAGTGTCCTGGGCATCCCCATGCAGACACAGCTCCATGTGGGGCTGCGTAGCAATGACAAACGCAGTGCAGATTACTTCTGGGTCAAGCGCAGGCTGCTGGCCACCACTGAGCTGCTGCTGTAACCTGCCTCCAGCCCCGAGTTTGAGTACAGTCCAAGGTCCCGAATAGATGATTAATTTCTTTCTAGATCACAAAAGGCGGAGGCAGCATCGAGTTATAACTGGACAGAAAACTTGTGTAAGAATAATTTTTCATCAAGAGGTGCATCCAAGTGAAGGTTTTTTTGTAGCATTTTTGATTCACTTCTTGCCAGGAAATGAGTTTGTGTCTCCAGATAACATCTGGCCAATGGGGGTTTTATGACTGCACACTATCCTCAGTCTGAGGATGCTCCAGTGGAGTATTGGAGGCCTGGACTTGGGCTCTTGTTCTGCCTGAGGGCTCTTTAAGGGAGGGCAAGAAGTTCCTGCAATTTGAGCAGTACAGGCTGCTGCTGGGGCTCTGAGCAGAGCCTCGATGGCCCTGGAACGGGTACAGTGTGCGGAAAAGAACTTGCAATAGCCACTGCAGCGAGTGTTCATGGCTCCCTTGCCAGCTCAGGTGTGCCTAGTGGGGCCATTCCTGTTGCGCAGCCTGTGAGCAGACCCTTTGCCACACATCTGGCTTTTACCCTCACCCTGTGGTGCCAGCTGCTGGGGAGCTGTGCCTGGGAGCAGGGCTGGATGCCAGGCTGGGAGGACACTCAGCAGCCTGCTCTGCTCCATTGGGATCAGGTGCCTGGGTAAGCCCCAGAGGAATTGTCTCCGAAGAGATCTCCCTCAGAAAGATGGCAGGCATCAGCTTAGTGACTGCCTCACTGGGGGTGTGTTGTTGGCTATCGTTAAAAACTATTGTTTCCATTTGAATTTCTGAAACCAGTTTCCCGTTGGTGGTTTTTTTTAAATTTAAAATCTCCCACAATCAGATAGCTGCTTCTGTGCAATGACAGCCGCTTCTGAAAACTCCACTTTGATAAGAAGAAAGAGAATGGAGCTGGGGTTGCTTTCATCTCACAGGAAGGGCTGCTGGTCTTGGCATGGAGCAGCCCATAACCTCTTTAAACCCTCTGAAGGGTTTTTTTTAGACCTTGTTTTAGACCACAGAGGCAGTGCTCCTGTCCAAGCCCTGGCAGCAATGCATGTGGGCAACGGCCTGTTCCGCTTTTCTTTCCTTATTCCTCCCTCCACATGCACAGCTGGCCAGCTTGCTCTTGCATCCCTGGGAGGTTGGCTGAGCAGTCTTCCCCAGCAGTTCATGAAGTTGTCATCCTGCCACAGGTAATTACAGAAATGCCTCGTTTAGATCTTCCTGTTTCAGTGCGGGCTGGATGGCAACAGTAAAGACACTGCAGGGAACAGCCTCCCAGATGGTTTTATTTGTAGCTTCGAAGCAGATGCTCCAGAAGGTGTTTGGCAGTCTGTGTACTGTAGGAAAGTTGATACAAAGCCCTTCTCTGAACTGTAGGATTGGTTTCCAGATATTAATATTTTGTTATTAGACTACATGAAATGCTGACGGTAGCAGATACTCTGTGTTGCTCTAGGGAAAAGCAAATATTTCAGACGTTTTTCCACTGAAACTTTCATTTCTCACTAAAAAGCTATTTTCCCACCAGAAAGAAATCAGAAGGCAGCTCAGCCTGCTTTATTTTTGCCTCTGCCCCCAACCTCTCCAAAATATTCACCAGCAGATTGTTCCGAGTTGTCAAATCTGTTTTTTTTTTTAACTCTGTAATAAATATAGCAAATAAATAACTCCATAATAAATGGCTTCAGAATAATGCTTATCCACCAACTTCTCTGTTGTCATCCGCTCTCTACTGTGCTCCCCAAAGATCGGAAAAGAGGGAGGAGGAGCGTGACTGTCTGTCGGCTTTGCTGTGAGCATTCGGTGGATGTGTAGCCCTACCCTTTTGCAGGGGGGCAGTGGCTCACACCAGAGGGGTGGTACAGCAGGGGCACTAGCAGGTCTTCTTTCTCATATGTTGGAGAATCATCTGTCCAAATCTCTCCTGCCCTGCAAAATGTCTTGATTGGACACCCTGGCTTTCCCTGGAGCCTGTGAGCAAGGGATGGGTGAGAGTAGGGGCTGGACCTCCATGCAGTGTGGTGGCTGTTGTTCTGCCAGCGCTGTCCATCAGGAGAGGAGGGAGGCAAGGTACATGTCTGTCCCTCAGCCAGGGCCACGGAGCAGAGTTGGGCTTGGTCTCCCTTCTGGAGCTACCACAGACACCACACACAGCCCTCGGAGCCATCCTGGGGGTCAGCAGCTGCAGTTCAGAAAAACTCTTGATAGTGGTGTTGCTGAAAAAAGGGGGAAAAAAAGCCCTTGGGGCAGAAAAAATATCAAGTATTTACTCTCCTGCCCAAAACCATCTTGTACATATTGATGCAGCGAGTCATAAATCACGTTAGCAGTGAGTCAAAGAGCTGTGTCCTTGCCCCTGGGGCAGCAGGGTGCCATGCGGCACACTACAGCATGGGCAGGGTGCGCGTGGGCAGGTTCCCCACGCTCCTGCTGTGCCTGTGCCAGCTGGCTGCCGCTTGCTAGCTGCCCCTGCGTCACATCTGCCTGTGGCCGTGGGCTCTCGCCAGCATAGCTGGGGTATGAAGCCCCACGTGGGACAAGCCTCCGGTTTGGCTTGCCGAGGCACAGCTCCCTTCGCCAATGCACATTTGAATGGTGAGGGGGTGCTGCCACTTGTCCCCATGCCCCCACGTGCGGCTGAGCCGCGTGTCCTGGGGCTGTTGGTGTGCTTGGCTGCGTTATCCCTCCACTTCAGCTTTCTCAGTTTCACTCCTGCCGGCTGCAAAAGCCAGCGATGCTGACGCAGTCAAGCAGAGCTCGCGCCGTACACGAGCACAGGGCATCCTGTTTCCAAAACAGCCGGCGCAACCCTGTAGTCTTCAGCATCCATGTTGCCAATGGAAAAAACGTGGGGAGCTCGAGAGGCAGGGCAGAAGGGTGCCCTCCTCCGAACAGGAGGGTGGGAATAGTCTCCCCTCCCTCCCCCCCCTTATTTTTTTGGGTTGAAAAAGCCAATTTGGGAAGCAGATAGGAAGGAACGGTAGAACCTGGTCTCCAAACCCCAGGAGGCTTTGGGGGCAGCCTTTGCTCAGCCAGCTGGGCGCAGGGAGCAGTGTGCGGTTATGCAGCAGCTCCTGTGGTTTCTGGCACTGTGAGCCCCGCAACCCCAGTGGGTGTGGGGATGGTCAGGAAGCCCATCACCGCTTGTCAAAGCTTCACCCTCTACTCCCCTGGAACAGCTCTCCTGCTTTTCCCTGGTGCTTCCCAGTAAAACACAACATGCAGGGCTTGATTTAGGGATTTTTTTCAGACGAGACCCCCTTGGGCCAGCCTCATGCAGCGGGCACAGGCTCTGCCAGCCAGTGCCAGAGGGACATGTTGGTGCCTGGTGGGGCAGGTGCACCCTCCGGCCTCACACGTTCCATGCGGTTTTGTGGGCTCCAGCCCTCCTCGCCCCACATGGACAGTGCTGGTGTTGATTTGCATTATTTGAGTCTTCAGGACGCCCACGGGTGGAAAAAAGAAACCAAAAGAGGCAAAGACGAACACCCAGTAGCACGCACATATACACACGCACAAGAAAAAACACCTGAGCACAGCCCAACCACTGCTGGTCGCCAGCTACTGGTGACGAATGGTTGCCGTGCTCACGCCAGGAGCTGCCGCTCTGAAGGCCCTGCATTTTGCAGGTTGTTGCTCAGCCTGGCTGTTCCCTGCTGCATGGTCAGTGTTACAGCTCACCTCAGTCACCTATTTCCAGCTCCGTAGGACTTGCTGTGTGAGTGGTGGATGTGTTGGCAGCTTCGGCATTATAGAGAACAAGTCCGTGTCCTGGGTCATCTAAACTGGCCTCCTCCACCTTGATGCTCAAGGGAGGTGCTGGCCCATGCACACACGTGATCCCAGTAAAACTAAACCTCTGCACCAGCAGCTGAAAAAGAAAGAAATAAAGAAAACAAAGGCTGAAGAGCATCATTAATACAGAGTAGCCACAGCCATCTGGAGATCACACCTTTAAACACCAGTAAGCAGCTGGTGGGGCTGGCTTACGCCTAAAGGCATCTGCAGTAATCCTGAGGGACAACCCCCCAGTCTGGGGGCTGCTTGGGGCCCACTGAGGTCAGGTCCATCTTTCTTACCCCAGAGAAACATCAGCATGGTATCACCCCCCCCACCCACTTTGGGCCTGCCTTGCCCTCATGTGCTGCGGTCGCTCAAGGAGCTCTTTGGCCAGTGGCCACTTCATCACCCCACATGCTGCCAGCAGCCCAAGCCCACCTCACCATCATGCTGGGCAAGCTCCAAGAGGTACCTTTTGCAAGCTTGCTGCCTTTGATGGTACAGGGGCTGCTAGGGGGTGGCACCGACCATGTAGAACACAGGGACATGCCACGTCTTGCAGAAATAACACGAAGGGGTAAGCCAAGAAGGAGCAGTCTCCCCAATGCCTAAAGAGGCACAGGTGCCCTTCCAATCCAAGGTACCCCCCAATCCCTCGCTCGCTCCTGGGAAGGCAGCGATGGGCAAGCGGGGCCAGGTCCCCCGGGTGCTACACTGCTCCTGGCTCAGCTGGCCACAGTGGGAACTGGGAGGGAGCAGGGACAAACCTGCAGCCAACCAGGCTGCCCGGATGGCAGTGGTTGTGCTCACCAGAGAGTAGCATGGGCATACTTGTCCTCCTGGGGTAAACGGGAGCTCCGGGCACTATAACCTCACGTGCGACATCAAAGCGGCTGAGGTAAGCGTGCGATGCAAATGAGCAATACCTCAGAGCTGGTGCTTAACCACAGCTGTGCTTCTGCATGTGCTATGGGAATAAGCTGAAAGTTCCCCTTTCTGTAGCTTCTCACATGAGCTCAGAGGTGTTTGTGGTCTACCCCAGGGCTTCAGCCCCACCATCAGGGCAGGTCAGGCATGGACCCAGCACCGTGGAATTCCATCCTCCACAGTCCTGAGGCACTGCTGGAAACCAGGAGAGGAGCAAGCAGAGCACAGCTCCTGTGGGCACCTTTGCTGGCACTGCGGCAAGGGCACACTGTGCCCTTCTGGTGCCCCTAACACTTCTACTCCCCCAGGCACTTAATGGCTATTGCTTTTGCTACTAGTAAAAGGGACTATGTGAAAAATAAAAGCATGGGCCTGACTGCCCAAATACTAGATGGTCCAGGCAATGGAGGAGCAGCTCAGTGATCCCACCAAATGCTCACTTGCTGTCTGGTCTTGCTTCTATTCCTGTAATTGTTTATTGCTCTGGTATTAAACTTGGAGGAAGTTTAAAGACCATTAGTCACGGCTTCTGCTTCCTGGGCTTCTGACAGTTTATTCCTTAATGTTTTCTGAAAATGGCAACCACAGGGAAAAAAGTGGTCTCTAGCCAGAGGCTGAGCTGAAGTAGCTGGGATGACCCTGGCCATCATAGTTTTTTATATGAACAAAGTTTCCTGTTGCTGTGGAAACACGTCCTTGGTCTCACGTTCCCCTCTCTGCTAGGCCGATGGTGGTGCCACGGGGCCAGGCTCGCCCCATGGCCGGGCAGCTGAGGGCACTGCATGCACGAGCATGGCCTAACCACAGTTCCATGTTTCCTGTTGGTATCACAGGCGAGAGGAGCTGTAGCTGCTTTTCAAACCGAAACTGGGCAGGGAGAGAAGCGCTAGGGATTTCTTTTAAAGAGCAGAGCATGGAGGCATGTCGGGGGCATGTCGGGGGCATGTCTGGGGCATGTCGGGGGCATGTCTGAGGCATGTTTGCTCCCTCAGGCCAGGGTAACGGTGCTGCTTGCCTGCTACAGTGGGGCAGGACCACGCTGCTCCCCGGCTTCTTTGAAGTCTGGAGAGATCCAGTGTTACAGCGTGGCTGGGAAGGGGTCGTGCAAGAAGGAAGAACTGTGCCCACTGGAAGCCATGCAGAAAAAGGCTCTGGCTTGTCTCCATGCCTCTCAGCGGGCTCACAGGGAGCTGGGTAGCAGCAGCCATCCTCCTGTGGCACAGATGGGGAGGTTCCAAAAGCCCCCTTTTGCTGTGCTGCCCAGTTGGGAGATGGGGCTCAGCCTGTCCCTCTGGAGGGGGTGTGTTACCAGAGCGGCAGGCATTGCTCAGCCGTGCTGATGCTGCCCTTGCTCGCAGCTGCAGTCCCAGGGGCTCCTGGCAGCTGGGCAGTGTTTCACAGCTACATTGACCTGAAAAAGTCCGGCAAGGGGTGTAGCAGCCCCATTTGGCATCTCTACCAAATCCAGAGCCGCAGGGGCCAGGGAAGCTGCAGGGAGCCCAGCCTGAGCCAAGCACGCATCACGCCTGGCCGCAAAGGCAGAGGGAGAGAGAGCCACGCAGCAGCCGCCCCATCTCCACTTAACAGCTGTGGAAATACTGGGCTATACAGGCTAAGAATGACTGCCAAGAAGCAGCCGTCTGGATGCTGACACCACATTACTTCTCCTCCCAGCTGCATGGGGCCGGTGGAGGCTGAGACTGGGGGACAGTGGGGAGACTGGGGTGGGCTGGGGCTGCCGCCACGGCTCACTCTGTTGGGGGAATTCCTCGGCAGTTTAGCCACATCTTTGCACCATTCTTATCTGTGGTTTTCTGCTCACTTCAGAAGTGAGTTTTCTATTTAAAGCACATCATCTCAAGTCTAATTCCTCCCCTGGATCACCACGAAGAAGACCATCGCTGTTTGAGCATGAAGGTTGATGTGTGTCCTTGGCATGTCCCAGTCCCCACCGGCCCCCAGCTAAGAGCTCACCTGCGGAGGGGGTCCAGGGTCTCACTCAGTACGAGAATGCTGCTTTTCCCCTTGTTGCAGGCTGGGCCCAGTGAATTACGTGTCCATGAAAAAAACAGAGGATTCAGTGGTGTCTGGGTAAACTAGATCTCGATCTTTGCGTGCTTCTTCCTGTAGTGTTTTTGCGAGCGCTTTGGTTCAGACTCATCTTGGTGAGTCACAGAACCGCGGATCCATCACTGCAGCCCCCACCCAGCCCAGCCATGGCCAGGCCCCGATGGGCACCTACGCAGGCCCTGGGCAGCCACGCATGGTGGGAAACACTCCTCCAAAGCCTGCTGAAGCCGTGATGCAAGTATCACCGCGATAAGAGGGGGATTCCTCCTGGCCCACTCTTGCAGCTCATCTCTGGAGCACAAGGTTAAAGGCAGCCCACCAGGACCTCGCTGCATCTGTGTGCGGGCAGAGAGCTGGAAGTGACACTGGGGATACCTGGGGGGAAATGGGCTGAAAAGGGGATGCTGTGGGCAGCTTAAACTTCTCTGAATGCTCTGCACCCAGCCGGAGGGCTTGAGCTCTGGGCTGGCACTGCTCCAGACAGCACACTGCTAAGGAGCAGGGAAGATGGTGAGACCAGCTCCAGCCTGCGTCCCCATTTTGCAGCCTGAGACCACTGCCTGCCCCAAGGCAATCGCTGTGCACTGCAGCTGACGTGGTTGAAAGACAATTTCCTTTTTTTTTAAAAAAGCGCATATAAAGGCTCTTAATAAATAATTTTCTTGACTCCCAAAGGCAGCTGCAATGACAAGATGAACTTTATGGTGGGGAGGATCTTGTCAAATAGGAAAAAAAACCCCAAACCCATGTAAAAGCCTGACAAGAGCCATCCAGTCCTCCCCTGGCCACGGTTTCCCTACAACGGATGATGCGTTGCAGCATTTAGCAGTGATTAAGTTTGCTTAAACTAATTGTCCGCTGGATTAACTGATGGCCAGTAGATTGCCAAGAGACTTTTTGAGCCCAGAAGGTATCAGCTTGAAAAGAGGTCTAAAAGGAGCATGAAAATCTGTACCGGTGGGGAGGAGAGAGGGAGCTGGACAGTGTTTGTAGTGGGCTCGGCACTGCCACACTGCCAGCTTGTGGCGAGACGGACGGGACGCAGGTCTCAGTGCTCACTCCAGTCGTTTCCCCCGCCACAGCTATCTCTGGTTTGCTTTTGGGTGCATCGCAGGGTTATGCTCCAGGGAAATTCCTTACTGCTTCCTATCAGCATGGCAAAACTTTCTGGCAAGGAAACCAGCTTGTTTTCCTCCCTATGGCTCTCAAATGGAGGCAAAGGGACTGGCATTCTCTGTAAAGGCAAAGAGTGGCTTGGGTGCTCTCGGCTCTCCGACACCCTGAGGCAGCTCCAGCTGGGCACGGGCATGCAGCTTTCAGCTGCTTGGCTCTTTTCTGGGGCCTCAGGGCAGTACTGGAGTTTCTAGCCAGGCTTCAGAGGTGCCCTCGAGCAGCTGCTGCAGCGAGGGCAGGATGGAGGATGGCACCATGGGGACATGGCTATATCCCTGCTCTGCAGGCAGCACTCCTCTTGAGGACCTAGTATCCAGCAGTGAGAGAAACCTTCTGCCCCGAGGAGCCTATCAGCCTCTGACAGCTGGGATTTGTTTTTTCATCTTTAAAAACGTCTAGGAGAGTTACGAGAGTTACAAAAGTTACAAAGGATGCAAGCGTTGGATTGCTTTGACCCTGGGACAATCACAGCTTTAAGTAGTGCGTTTGACTACATACATACCATGTTATTAAAAGGCTACACAAGGCTCTGCGTGGGGTGGAGAAGTGTCACCAGCCCTGCATCAAACACTCCTGCTCAGCTTGAGAGACCCTGTAGGGAGATGACAGGGACCAGTCGGCATCCACTAGTTCTGGGGTGTTTGCCTTAGGGGAGCAACACTGTCCCAGGCTTGGGACGTCAGGTGTAGGGGGCTCCCGGACTCTTACTATGTGTCTAAGTCAGCTTGGGTCAATAACTTCAGTGAGAAGGTACAGGGAGCTCACACAGAAGCCTTCATTTAGCTACCTGCAACTGGAGTTAGCTGGAGCTAAAGCTTCTGCCCTGCATCTGCCGCTCGAGCAGCCCCACAAGGCCCTGGCCCCCATTTCAGCAGGACATGTGGCTGAAGGAGAACCAGCCGTCTCCATTTCAGAGGCTGGAGCAGCCCCTCCACCTCCACTCTCTCCATCTGGGCATCACTATGCCGAGGCTGGGGCTTTCTGGCTGCCAGGGGAGTTTTTGCACCAGCGTGTGGCTCTCGGACGGGGATCGTTGTGTGGCTGAAGCTGCCGATCGTGGTGGGCTCCCGGGAGCCAGCAGCGCTGCCTGCAGGCACAACCTCCACCTGAAAATTTCCAGCTGACTTGAGCACTTTTGTTTTTTCCATCCTATATCCTGCACAAGTCATAGTGGAATTGATGATATCGCTGAGTGGAGAGACATGACTGCGCCCGCTCCCAGCACTACGCAGATGACTCCACCACATTATCAGCTTAACTTCTCTGGGATTTTTTTTTTTTTTTTTTTTTTTTTTCTTCTTCTTCAGCCACCAAATACCAGAAGTCTTTTCCAGAAAAAATGCTGATTTCTTTGCAGTCAGACTGCAACAAACCCATATCAAAAAAATGCTAGAAAGTGAAGTGGATCAAAAGGCAGCTCTTCAAATGCTCCTGCTGTCTTGATGAAATGCCATGGGGACAGGGGCTTTTAAAAGTCCCCCCTTCACTCCAGTGTCACTGCAGGAGAGGGGAGCCCACCAGGCAGGGCTAGTGTGTCACAACTTTGAGACAAGTGTGGGTGCCATGTAAAGCCACAGGGGGCTTTATTTTCCAGCACTAACCGGCATCTCTACCCAGATCTACACTGATTTTGTAGACGGTAATGGTGCAACTGTCATGATGACAAATATTATTTATCCATTAGCACAGTTATGGTACTAAGCCTGCCAAGAATAACACAACCACAGAGAAATTAGCAGAGGAAGTAGAAAAATGACTGGAAGAAACTTTGCCTGAAAGATAGGAAAACGGCCATGAAACCTGGCAAAGCACCGCACAAACCATTTGAGATTTGATAGTAGTTCACAGATAGGTCTCTTATGGGTACCTCCATACTCCACCATTAAAGCAGGATGGGGCACCGGCTTGGAGGGAGTGGCCTGCTTTCCCTCTGTCCCAGCCCACCCAGTCAAGCACCCCAGCCAGGCAAGCTGGTGGGCTCATTCCCATTGGGGCTCATGCAGGTTTTGGCGCCCATGGGGAGCCTCCAAGGGTATGTGCAAGAGTGGGCCTAAGCGTGGAAAGATTTCCCATCGCTCCCGTCTTCAAACCAGGGCCGGAAAATGTCCCAAATTGATGACAGCCTGTGGCATTAAGAGAAGAGAAACCCCTGCTTGCACCACGGCTGCCTCCTTGCTCGCTTGCTGCCTGCCTTCGGTTGACCTAGTTGAGTCACGGGGAGACAGTGAGCAAGAGACATCCTGCGCTGTGGTTGGCACTGACGCTGCCTGGGGAGAAAAAGGTGCTTCTCCTGAGGGTCGCTCCCTGCCCCACGTAGGCGGGGGGGAGCAAGCGCAAGAGGCGAGTGCTGTGATGCAAGGCCGGTGGAAAGGGCTGGCTCTTGCTTACAGCCATGTCACACCAGCCTGGCCCCGTTCCCCATGCTGCAGTCCAAAGGGAAAAGCTGATTTCTCCTCCTCTGGCCACAGCAAGGGACATCGCTGGTGGTTCTCTCCCAGCCAGTGTGGGGGAGACGAGGGGCAAGCTGAAGGCACAGTCTGGGTGGTGAGGAAAGGAGCTGGGCTCTGGGTAAGCACTTGTCTGGATGCCTAACCCCGGTTCAGACATGTTCACTGCTTGCAAGTGATTTTCTTACTCAAGTTTCAAAGGAAATACATCCACCTGTCGCGTCATTGCTTGGTGTGTCTTATATGATGATTATCCCTGCATGGGACCCATCCCAGGGGCCTCGGGGAGCCCCAACGGAGGCAGGATGCACATTTCACCCTCCTCCCTGGGCTGCCGAACCCGGGGGCAGCAGGAGGCGAGCAGTGCTGCCACCGGCTGTGGCCCTCCCTGCATCCCCCAGGCAGGCTGTGGTGCAGAAAGCCTTTCCCAGGAAAAAATACAGATTTATTGTTATTGGCTCTAAAGGTTGCTCAGAATTGGGACAGAAAGGCGTGTTTCCCCCCCAAAAAAAGTATTTTCTTTTGTGTGCAAACCTTTTTTTTTGCAGGGAAGGGGATCAAGAAGAAAAAACCTCCCCATATGGGAGAGCTGGAGTGGGGTTTGACATGTCCTGAGTTGGGAAAGAGCATTAGGAGCTGCACCTGCAGGGAAACTGGACATGCAGGGAAGGGCTACAGAGGCTGGAGACAGGCTCATCTCATTACACACCAGGGGAGCACCCCTGGGGCCAGCTGAGGACATCTCCAGCTATAAAAGTAGTGGGGCTGAGGCTCCCTCTGCTCAGGGGTTTGTCCAAAGTGGGGTCAAGATACTGAGGCTTTGCTTTGCCTTTTGTAGGTGCTGTGGATGGGATGCAGGGGAACTCCAGCAGCCATACCCTGACACCACTGTGTGTTTCCACGTGAGCTGATAGATCTGACTACTGCAGCTCCCTTCCTTGTGCAGGGCAGATACCACAAAAGGAGAAGAAATGCTGTAAAAAAACAAGGTAATCTGGGCTCTTTCCCCTGTCCCCAGCCTTGAGGGGAGCTGAGCATGTTGGCAAGGAAAAGTAGTCTCAGGGGAATAAACTGTACTGAAAATGCAACTGAAAAAATCTGTCTTTTAAGATCCTAAAAAAAACTGCATATGATAAAAACCCAAAGAATCCCTAAACACTGGTTGTCAAAGAGATGATTTAACAAGAAAAAGATGACACCAAATCCCTGAGCTACAACTTACTCTTTTTGCAGTCTTGCAGTGAAAATATTTAATAGCTGTTAAAGTCAGTGGGGGAGCCTGTCTGGAGAGATTGTAGCTATCTGAGAGAAAAGGAAAAGCAACAAATGTTCCAAGTATCTGTTTAACATGTGAGCTCTGGTGGCACTGAGGGAAAAGAGAACGCTGTGGGAGTCAGGTGGTCATACACCCCTGGGTTACTGCATCTGACTTGGCGAGGAACCGAGAAACTCTCCCTGTGTGCCCAGAAAAAGAGGTCAATTGCCCAAAGACAGATGGGGCTCATTACAGGATGCTGGGAAGAGCCCTCTGAGACTGTACAGGACTTACTGTGGGATGTCTAGGGGAAGGAGCAGAAGGTGGAAAGGGAGGGATCAAGGCATTTTGGGGACGAACCAATGTGGGGAAAAGGGACTGCTTGGATTCCTGTCTGTCCGTGCCCTGTGCCGGATCATTGTGCTGTGTTCTATCTGCTTATTCAGCTCTCTTTAGCTGTTTTCCTGGTGAGGGTCTCTGCTGGGTGTGTACGGGTGTTTACTGAGGTCAAAGCAGCAGTGATGGGGGGGGCACCGTGGGCCCAGCAGCCAGTGTGCCGGGATGGCAGGAGCCAGGGAGACTGGGGTGCGGGTGGGTATGTTGGTGTGTGTGATTGCTAAGCGAACAGCAAGCCAAGCCAGCTGGAAACTAGAATAAAAGGGTCAGGAGGACAAACTAGAGACACTGCGTGTCTAAGACCAGCAGCTGGAGGAATCTATATTGTGTGTATATATTTTCTGCTAACGGTCCTTCATCCTGATTAGCTAGAGAGGGGGGAAAAGGATGAGGCCACCGGTGCTGTTTGTGCAAGGACTGTGCATTTTCTGCCTGTGCTGATCTGCATGGCTGACTCTGCGTGTGTGTGTATATATATCCTCTGTGTGTATGTATATATGTACTGTGTGCATGTACACTTCGCCTAGTCGCAGGTTGGACCCAGGGAGTCAGAGCTGTAGCAGCCTTACCTCTGTCAGGCTGCCAGATTTGGCAAACCCTAACACAAACCAAGCTCAGCGCAGGCTTCCCCAGTGGGACCCGGGTATGAACCCATACTGGCTTGCCTGCCTGCAGAGAAGTGTCCCCTCTCAAGCCCCCCCCCAGGACCAGGGTGTGTGGGGTGCTGGCTGCCAGCAAGGGAGTCCCAAACACACCTCTGAAGCCCATCTGTGTTCATGTCTCTATGGGAGAAACCAGTCAGGGCTGTTTATATTTCACTTACAGACCAGTGAAAGTGGCAGGTGAAGAAGAAAACAAACGCAGGTCAACTGCATATATCGGTGGTGAGGGGCCGACTGATTGGCCCCCTGAGTTTCGTACCGCTGCACCCCTTGTACAGCCTGCATCCCTCGGCGCTGGCAGCGTGACGGCTGCGTGGGAAGGGCTGGGAGCCAGAGTCTCTGGGGGCTCTGGCTGCAACAACAGCCTTTGTGCTGTCCCCCGCTTTAAAGCCCGCCGGAGCACGAGTACTGCTGTGTGTAATACAGAGAAAACCTTCGGCCGGGGTTAGTCATTTGAGGTTCTCGATACTGCCTTGCAGCCCTCTGAACTGGCGCTGCGGAGGGGCTGGATGCACTCATCTGTAGAGCCCCTGCCCGCATACCGAAATACACTGCCATGTGACGGCTGTGGGCGCCCCCATCCACAACACCCATGGGCTGCTCCTGCAAGTGCACGTGGCCTCCTGCTTGCTACGACACGCAGTCCAGGGCAAACAGGGCCTGGCCGCTCGTTTTATAGTTATAGGAGAATTATACAACAGCTGGGAATACTTCTTGCCCTTGCTGTGTTACAGGCTTATCCCATGAAGAAGGTGCAATTGGCATCAGATGAGCCTGAAAGCCTCAAGGACTATCAGCTGGGGGCACCCTGGGAGAAGAGGCCAAGGACCGCTTGCTTTTTGGAGGCAGGGACTTTTTCTCATCTCATCCAGAAGTAGAAGTTTAAACCTATGGAAACCCTGTTATAATAACTTTTCAATCATTCATTCAAGCTGCATCTAGACAATTCAGTCTTTTGCAAATAAAAGGAATAAAGAATAAAAAGAGAAAACTGAGAGCAGGTTGTTTCTGTCTGCGATGTTAAGGCAGAGATTGGCACCCAGTTGCAGCAACCTCCCTCCCACGGGTCTGGAGAAGGAAACTGGGATGTTGTGGGGAAAACCTCTATTGGGACATTTGTGGGATCAGGGTGAGTGTCACGAGAGTTTCCAAAGGTTTCAGATGGACATTTCCTAATATAGAAACTGTTAAGCCGGATGCAAGTGCTATATTTGGTGCTTTTTACAGCGAGTAAAGATGATATAATTGCTGAAGAAGTGGTCAGGGCTTAAGGAGTAGTGACCACGATCTGATTATAGTCAGTACAAGCAAACAGAGGGCAGCCCCAGCCAGTAAGACAGATACTAGATGTTTCAAAAGGGCTAATATAAATTAGGGGAAATTATGAGCAAAACTGACCAGGTGGAAAAAAAATGAATGACTGTGAATAGACAGTTAGAGGTTTTTAAGAAGTGTTTAAGAAACAGTGAAGGAAAGAATTTAGCCAGCAGTTTAACTTGACAGCTGTTAAAAATAAGAAAACAATATTCAGAAAACAAGAAAAGGAAAGAGTTCATATTGTCCTTGGGGAGATGCAATGAAGCATCATGCTGGTCAACGTACTTTTGTTGATACCAGATCTTGAGTCTCCGGAGTTCTTTAACTAATGGATTAGTCTTTGCTGACAGAGCTGATGGTGAGAGGCAGGTGAAAATGATTGCCTGCATCCTGATTAGAAACGGATGAGCATGCTATCCCAATAAAACACCAGCAAAGGGATGAAGTGACTTGACTCATCAAATAGGAAATGGTACTGCAGGCAGGTCTTTCTCGCTGGACTTGGCTGGGGCAGGAATGATATCTAACCCCTCTCCACCTCTTTAATGCAACAGTTTGAAGTAAATGTAAGGCCATTACCACTGATTAAAAAGCACAAGTCACCCCAAGATAGAGGGACACATGGTAGAGTCTGGGATTTGCAGACAGAGGTGTTGCAATCTCCAGCTTGTCTCTGTCCTAGAAAGGTCACCAGCTCTTAACTCCCCCTCTCCTTACTGCAGTCTCTGCTTGCCCACCACCCATCTGCTCCCGCTTCACTCCAGCTATTTAAGGGAACTAATAAGACATAGTACCTCTGCCTGCAAATCTTCCACCAAACCCTGCTTGTGATTCCTATCATCACGTTTAAAAGAAGAGAACAGGTTAGAGACCCACAGGAAGAATCAAGAGCTGCAATAAAACCTCATTTTCAGAAGGGATGACTTTGGGAGCATTTTTGTGGGCCAAAAAACTCCCATGTGGGTGATGAAGGGAAGCATACAGGTCAATGATGACAGTGCCAGATAGGCAAGAGAAACCACTTCCTTAAACCAGAGCAGAGCTGTTTCTGGAGCATTACCAGCTTCACATACCTCCTAGGGGTTTCTAACAGTGCAGGAATGACTGGGAACGGAGCTGGCTGAGCCAGGGAGCTCTGCAAGACCAGCTGCATTTCTGAATGTCAGCTGTAGAATTATTTCATTTTTTTCATAGATTGTTATTTTTCTTTACCAGAAAAATGGCAAAGGACATATTTGATTTTCTGTCCTGATATCTTACGGTATGATGGTATGGTGCGGTGGGATCTCTGACTGAAGCAGCTACAGAGAAAAAGGAACGGAGATTGGTGTGACTAAGTTCACCTTGACCTTTTAAAGGTACCACAGTGAATGCTTAGCCCCTACCCACTCAGCTGATACCGTGGTAAATGAAGTCCACTCTGAGGAACAGAAGAGCACAGTCCACAGGGTCTTACTGGAAAGAGGTAACGCTCAGGTCAAAGATCACCGCCAGCAATGGAAAATCTCCTCTTACGTCAAAGAAGAGGCAGCGGCTGACCTTTAGAAACCTAAACAAGTCCGGTGTGAAATGCAGTGGCTGTCAGCTGAGGGAATGCCAACTTTGGCTTGCTGAGAGGTCTGCACTGCTGCCCATCGTGGGCTGTGCTGAACGCCGTGACACTGCCATTAAAAACTGCCATTAAACACACAGCTCTTCCCCAGTCACTGTACCTGCTTAAAGATGCCACCTAGCCTGTCCCGAGGCACTGGGCACACCACAGTCCCTAAGCATCAAGCAAACCTGCGAACGCTGTCAGAGGGGCAGGTCCTAATCCTCCCTGGCTTTGCCGTGCCCAGCACAGTTGGAGCTCCTTGGAAAAAAAGCCTTCTCTTGGCCTGAGGAATGTGACAGCCAGGGAGAATGCCTCTGCGCACAACAGTGAGGAACCAACAGCTGCTGGAGGTGTGCCCCCGAGTACCCATCCGCTGCTCACCCCACTGCTGCCATAAAGCAGCTTGCTCCAACAAATCCCAGCACAGCACTCTGGGATGAGGCACAGTGGGATTTACCTCAGTGCTGACACTCCTCTTTTGGGATCTCCTCACAAAATCTTTGCTCCACATAAATGTCAATATTTTTATTTGTGATTTCACAGCATGTTCACAATTTCTTTCTCTACTTTACACTGCCAAAAGTAGCCTAACATAAACTCCTCCCTGCTGGCTCAGTGCCTCTGGCAGCAGAACTCCTCAACGCACACATCAGCCAAAGAGTGGCTATAAGCAAGGAGAAAGAAAAAGCCACATGGAAGTGAAATCAAGGGTAAGAGAGAGTTCATGTGGTTCAGAGACACTGGAGAAGGAATCCACAAACTTTTTAGGCAAAATTCCTTGACTTTGATAAATTAATCTGCCTTAGTTACAAAATACTTTATTTCTGGAGTGGACAGAAATATTAAACAGCAACAGCTGGGGCACACGCTGAGCAGCAGGACCTGGATAAAAATCTTGCCTTTGTAACACTTTGCTTTTTTTCCCCCCTCCTACATAACTGCAAGGCTTCCTTAGCTATTTCCCACTGTTTTACTAAATTAAACTGTGTGACCAGTTATTCTTGAGGCAAAGACGGCCTTGGTGGAAAATAAGGAACCGCACACAAGACAACAGCCCAACACTGGGTGTAAGTTGCATTACTTGACAGCAGCAATGACAGCAACAGCACCGCTCTCCTAGTAATTTATTCCAAGTGGAAGCCAAACCTTTAGATTAGAGGCTAAGACTACCAACAAGAGCCAAGAGGTCAGATGTTACCCATGAGCATGTCCCCATTCCTATATGGCTTGCCAGAGGGCCCAGAGGATCCCCAAGGTGAAGGGCACATTGCAGAAGGGCAGGTCCCAGGAGGACAAGGTGCGTACTTCCATTTTGACAACAGACCACCAACAATCACTCGACCACCTACGCTTCTGCCAAGCAGCAGTTTCGTACAGACCATGCTTCATGAATACTATGAGAAAGAGAGTCAAAACTATTACTGAATATGCAGTGATTACCCAGAGCTACTCCTCTGCCCAAGAGGCTTCCTTGCCCCACAAGACAACATTAGGTTTTGTTCTTGGAAACCCACACTGGTTGCTGCTAATTTCCTTTTTCCTTCTAGATGTTTACAAACAGTTCTATCAGTTGTTCCACTGTTTTTCTGAGAAGTAAAGTTAAACTCTCCTATACAGTTCCCCAATTCCTCCTTTTGGGGTGGTGAGAACATTTTCCCGGGAAACCGGAACTAAATCGAGGAGGGTGCCACCAAGGGCTGCCACGCCTTGGGCAAGGGCTCCTGCCCTGCGACTCCCACACACGGGCTGCTCCGTGCAGGCCAGGGGCTGTGGTCTGCGGTGAAGATGCTCTTTGCTCTGTCCCGCTGGTTGGAGCACATGGCACAGGGGCACTGGCAGGCTGGGGCTCCCAGCTGCAGCTGAGACCCAGTACAGTGATGACACTGCAGGATTTAGCCTTGAACGCGACCAGCATGCTTTAGCCAAAGTTTTAAAACACTCAGCTTCCCAGTCTGGGAAAGCCCAGAAATGACAGCCTAATGTAAGAGATACTGGACTGTTGTAAAAAAAACCCAAACAACCCAGCAAGCCATACTGCCAACTAACTCCAGTTTCCTTCAGTCCTTGCTGGAATAATGTTGCTGCATGTGCCACTGAGAGGCATTTCTTTGCAAAACTACTGAGATGACGAAATAACCTGGGTCTGCCACAGAGTGCCAACAGGCCCCAAAGATAACTGCCTGCTTGTCCTGTTACTAGAATGGCACGATGACTGGAAAGGGTTGAGAAAAACCCAGCTTTAGGGTCCTTGTGGAAGAGGGACCAAAATAATTTCAATCAACGCAGCAAATTTTGGCAACTGCTGGGTGTGTGCAGCAAGCCTGCAATGCATCAGGGTGCCAAAGGCCAGGAAGGTTTCCTCTAGGAGGGACAGCAGGGGCTCTGACAGCACATGTCTAAAGCCAGCGAACCTGCATGCACTTGGGTTTTCATATGCAAGGCAGGAGGACAAGCTGAAGGCGATTAAAACTGCAAAAGATGGTCTGTGCATAGGTGTTTATGATGCCTCTGAATGAGCTGTCTTCTTTCCTGTTTCGGACACACAATGCCAGATACATCACTTGATATGTAGCTTTCGATCCTCAGTGCTGCCAGTATTGTTAACCCAGGCTGGGCGACACTTGCACTAGGGGACTACAGAAATGAGGAGGCAAATTCAGAAATACATATGCACAACCTCCACCCACATTTTTTTTAGCGTTTTAGAAACAAAACCAGGGCAAGATCCAGAGTCGGGGAGGGAGGAGACGGAGATGGGTGAGAGCTCATGTCGGGTTCAAGGCATGTACAAAATGTGAGAATTACGGGATCACAAGAGTTTGGAACATCTTAGCTCAGCGTCCTGGCATTTTTGCAAAAACTAAGCAGCAAATGGCAAAACCAAGTTTCCTTTCCTGGAGGGAGCAGGGACGGAGAGCGCAGGGCATTACAGCCCAGGCTGTCTGCACTCAACAGAGCTGCTCTGATACACAGCCATGCCTGCTCTTCCAGGAAGGCAGCTGTGTGATGTTCACGCGCACTTGTTCTGTGATTCCCCACTGAAACACTGACAAGTTCGATGGTAGGCTGTGCAAGACCTGCAGCTAGCTGCCTCCGTCCTCACTCATTGGCGGCGCTCGCTACAGGTCGGAGCACAGGTACGGGGCAGCCCTGGCCCCACAGCCCTCCTCCGTGCCTGCCTGCTTCAGCTGCAGCTTCAGCTGTGGGGACTGCAAGCTATGGGGGTCTGGGGATGATGCCCCTGTGACATGCCCACAGCAGGGACCTCCAGGCACAAGAAGGCACTTGCTCAGGCGTTGCACAGCCCGGACAACCCACCCGAGCCTTTCCTACAGGACCAGGACAGCTGGGTCCCAAACTTCCCAGCCACCACCACCATCCGTCTGTGCTGCAGGTGGCCGAGACCCCCGCCCATGGGGGAAGGACCCAGAGCTGGATTTGTTCCCCACCAGGAAGCTGCACTGAAGCCACATTTGAGATTTCCTCATCTCCAGAGTCTCTGTGGGCTTCCTCACATCACCACGCCCCTTATGGATGGACACCAGGGCTGCATGTAGGGTGAATGGTTTTCTGGGCATCTTAGAAGCAAGCACCTAGACATGGCAGGACGTTGCAGACCCACGGGAGCAATCTCCTTCTCCACATCCCCTCAGCCTCAGCAGGCCTCCACAGCACCCCATGGTATGGCTTCACTCCTCTGCAGGGCTTGGCTAAGCCCAAGCCTGGTCATGGCCAATGCCGAGCTTGGTGCAGGGCCGCCTGGGCTCCCAGGCGCTGTGTGACCGCTAGGTGTCAAAGTCCTGCCTCACACTCTAAATCAGAGGGAACTGCTGAGACGCAGCTCAAAGCTCTCCTTGCCGCAGCTCCCGTCATAGTTCTGGATGGGGAAGGAGGGTTAGCGTTGTTCCCAGAGCTTTCCATCAGGCTGGCACTCAGCCGGAGCCTCTAGCACGCTCCGGCGAGTGGCCGCCAGTAGAAGCGGGATGAAATTTCCATGCAGTCAAGAACAAATGGAAACTGTGAAAGCTGAACCTCCTTCAGTAAGTTTCCACGACTTTTGGTTTGCTCTTGATGCAAACACCAGTGTGTATTCCTGACTCAATCCACCAACCCAAGATTATTTTTAAAGAACAAAGGTGGTGGTGGTGGTGGGGTGTCCTCACAGCAGGTTGATTACCTAGCTGCTGTACCTCCCCCCCCCGCCTCCCCCCCCCTTAATTTGGTTTATGTTTATAGGAAATATCCTTGCCTCGATGGAAAAACACATGAAAGAACATTACTCTTGCTTCCTCTGCCTGCAGAGTACATGTTTGTCAGGACATGTGCCTTGTGACAGGTTGAGAGAGCACATTTTGGGGAAGGGAAACTTTCTGACAACTCATCCCTGAAAGACAGACAGACGATAACACTCCCAATGGGCTCGATCCTCACTGGGAGGAGGCAGCGCCTGACTTCAGTCATGACATGCTAATTTACAACAGAAAAAACTCTGGCTAAAAGAGTGGTGGAAAGAGCGGTGTTGGACTGCCCCAAAAAGATGCAAAAGCCTCTCACCTAAAATAAATACAGGACATGGTCCCTGCTGTAGACAACTGACATTTAGCAGCTCCGTGTGTCACACACAAATGTCACAAGGAGACCAAGCAAAAGGGAGGTGCTGGTGTCCCAAGGGACAGGCAATCCTCTCCCAGTAGGGAAGCCTGGATGGCCCTCCGAGTGCATTTCCTGGACTGCAGGTTTCAGCGTGTGCAAAAAGGGATGTTCTCCGAGCAGTTCTCCATTTTCTCCCTCTTAGGCTTCATGCAGCATCCCATGGCTTTAAAGCCAGAAGACAAAGGTGAAGAGAAATGTAAACTGCATGTTCTTCTCTGCAATTCTTTATGCTGTCCACCTGCCCCACATCCCTTCCTATTCATTGCTTCTTTGCAGAAAAGAGATTTTTAGCAGCATTACATGCTGCTGTTAGCAGCAGGGAGTGAGCCAGCCCTGTAAAACCCCCACCTGAGGCTGAACAGAAAGATGAGAGCTTTTACTGACAAAGACTGAGTGAAGACAAGCGCTGTCCACCCAGCTCTTAGCTATTGTTGGAAACATCACATATCAAGATATCCACAGCTGAAGCTATGAAAGGCATAAACACATCTACTTTCAAAGGCCCTTACTCAAAACTGAACTGGGATGCAATAAATCAGCCCCCACATTCACACACCAAAAAAAAAAAAAAAGAAAAAAAAAAAGAAAAAAGAAAAGAAAGAAAGAAAGAAAAAAAGGAAGGAAGGGGAAATTCAGATTAGTCACAAAGAAGTTCCCCCGCCTGCTTCTCTGCGTGCATAAAGCAGTCTCCTGAAGGCACTGTCTTCACTTGTTCTTTGCTCCTGGGACAGGAGCACCTAGTTCATCTGCCCCCTGCTCCTCCACGCTCCCGCTGTGCTCCTGGCCCCTTCCCCAGCAGTTGCTGGCAGCACAGCTGAGATGGAAGGACAGCCAGATGCAGGGACAAGAAATCAAGACCAGATGGCTCGCGAAAGGGAACCTGCAGAGGATGAATGGAAGAACTGGCAAAGAGGACAGGTTAGGAACACGCTGCATCTCGTGTCTGCGGCTGCTCAGTGGATATTACTGCTTGCCTGCTTGATTTACCTTGGTATAGATTCTCTGCAACCCTCAACGGTAAGAGCTCATGTTCAACCCATTGTCTGCTGGCTTGTCAAGCTTTGTATGGGCTTTATTATTTTTTTTAGTTTTTTAAGAAAAGAAAAAAGCATTTAGGTTTATCCCTATTCAAACCACAAGTTTTTAATCCTTTCTTTAATGATTGTCATTCATTTTTTTTTATTACATTGCCTGTTCTCAAAACAACATCCAGTATTGCCCAGCGCAGGGTTTGGGGACACGTTGTCCGGAAGGGCAATCGTTCCAAGAATGCTCTTTGCACCAGTCCCAGGGGGAGGGAGGTCTGTCTCCCTCCTGCTCCCTACCCTACTTGCAGTGACTCGTGTGTATTTGCATTTAATTAGATGGGATCATCTGAGTGGATGTTTGTTTTCAACAAGTGCGTGTGGAAGAATCAGAACCCATGTTGCTCATAAACACCTCCTGAACTTTTAAAATGTACTATACGTGCAGGCGATATGTGACAAAACAAACTAGCTTGTGACATCTCTAGCAAGACACCTGAAACATTTCAGTCCTCTCAGCTTGCACATATACTGGGCTTTAGGAGTAGTCATCTATATCTGCAGAGGACAGACTCTGTGTGTGTGTCTACATGAGAAAGAGACTGTTGTGGCCAGAGAGAGAGTTTCCTGTACGTATAACAACACTGCAAACAATATAAATAACAGAGATGCTTGAAACTTGGAATACTTTAGCAAAATTTGCAGCAATTACATTTGCCAGTTTCACATGTTTGCAGGCTGGTGGATTGTCAACAGCCTTCCACTGCTATTTCAGTGCTGCTTATGCACTAGCTGCTTCTCCTCCCACATCTTCTCCAGGAGCTATGTACCACTTTAAAGCTTGTTGTGCTTCATCTTACCAGAGTTCATTCTTTCCTCCCACTTAGACTTAGCAGAAAGCAAGCCAGGCATGTAACCACACAAGGGAGGGATGGCCTCGTGCTCTGGGTCCTCTGCTGTTTAATGAAAACCCTCACGCTCTGCACAAGTTTCACTGACCTGACTCTCAAAGTGGTTATTAAACTGCAGAATTATGACCCTGATAACACTGAAAGATAACACTTTTCATTCAGTTCAGTCCTCCTTCCACTATTTTGGGAGAGAGAAGTGGCACTGGAAGCCAATGGAGAAGGGCAAGCTATCACACTGCTCAAGATGCAGAAACCTCTCCTGGGTCACACTCTGGTTGTGACTCCTCATCTCTCAGTATCTCTCTCCTCTCTAAAAATGTTAACTCAAATCCTCCTCTTCCTCCAGAGGAATATGGCAGGGCTGGCATTGATGCCTGTGAGCCTTACAAACCCAAGAGAGCAGCAGCTGAGGAGGGGACACAGTACATGCCTGGAGTTTCCCTCCTCAACAGAAAAATCTAAAACAGGGAGTCACCAGAGGACCTTTTCAGTTTTAAACAGTTGCTAACTGCAGGCTCAGAACTGGTTTCTGTTATCTTAAGCAGATAACCATGGTATCCTGCTTTGACTGCACCATGCTGTGCAGGGGTGGTCTCTCACGCTGTACACAGCAGGATTTCATCGCACTGGAATTACAGGGCTCTGTAGGATAACCATGAACCATCCATATAAATGTCTACAGAAGAGGCAGTGGTACTAGTCTGTCTTAACTCTCGAGGCAGTTTAGGGAGACATACTCTATGGAAGTAGGGGCACAGCAGCATCAGAGTGGCAGGTGGGAAGTGCCGGTCCATGGGAGCAACCAAGAGGCTGTCCCTGTTCTTGGGAAGAGTCTTCTTCTGCTCTCTGGGGCTGGAGAGTGACACAGTAACTTTAATAGCAAGACAGTAGCGGTGTTTTTCATAGCAAGACTGTATTTGATTACTTTCCATCGTCCTCACAGCTTCTAAAAAAACCAACCCTGGACTGTTCTGTGAAAACATAGTGCAAATAATGCCATGGCACACGCTCAGGAAAGTCAGCATCTGCAGCCCAAACCGTGCTTAACAAAAAAGGGTCCTGTCATGGTGCCGCCTTGAGAGCAAGCCTCAGCTGTGATTTTCAAATGACCAACTTAAAAAAAAAAAGTCTGCTTTCACATCTGTAAGGCTTGTGAGTTCCCTTCTCTGCTGGAATCACCTCCTCTTGCCACACCAGCTAGGATCAGGGCATTGGCAAGCCACTCACAGGTGCGATCAGGGGGTGTGAACCCCCCCTCCCCCCCTTCTGATGGCAAATGCATGGGAGGTAAAAGCATTGAGCAGCTGTTGGGAATTCAAAGGCTTCTAATGATCTGTTGCAGGATGGTTTTGCCTGAACAGGGCAGGAAAAGGTGCAGGAGGAGTAATTGTGCAGAGGTTTAATGTAAATAAGGAAGATATGGCCATAATCCTAATATCTCCTGGGATGAAGAAGGTACAACCCACTTTCTTTGCACAGTCGTCTGTGATCTGTATGACACAGGGAGTCAGGCACATGATTACAATGATCCTCTCAATCCGCACGTATTGCTACAGTCCCCTGAGCTTTGCACTTTGGGCAGTGCAAACCTGTTCCTGCTACTTCTGCCACATGGCATGGCTCTAGACACAGTGTCCCAGATATCTCACAAGTCTCATGTTTGGGGATCCAGGACAGGCAAAAATGATGTGGAAACTCCATGTCTAAATGACACGGGGAAATCTGAAGCAGTCAGTAAGGAGCACCTCTGTGCCCTCTGCCCTCCTGGTGTCCTTTCCTGCGCACCGTAAAAAGGCAGAACAAAGAAAGAGGGATGACTAACTTTGTTACTAGTTCATGGACATCCTTCCAGTCCTAAAGATACCTTCTCTCCTCAGCAGAATTTATTAGTAGATAATTGCAAAGTGCTTTGAGATCACACAATAGCTGGCAGAGATATGTAAAACAGGTAACGTGCATTAGTGACAACGGGGCTGGTATTCTTACAATTGCTACAAGTTTGTCAGCCGTGCTGTCTGTGTTTAATGCACCCCATCCACCAGTGGCCAGATCGGGCAGATTGCGGTGGATGTTGTTTGATCTCAGAAGCTCAGCGGTCCTGTGCTTGGCTATCATCTTCTTGGGAAACTACCTGGAAATCCCAGCTGCCTGAGCCAAAGAGAGAAATGCTTGTGCACTTAGGTGCCTAGAAAAAGAGTAAGCGTAAGACTCAGCTGCTGAGGCAGTGGATAGGATCAGTAATGCCAGGGGGGATAGTTCCACCAGAGCCAGTGTGCAATAAAAGTTGGTATTTAGTAGTCAAATCCAGCCTTGCCAGTGGAGAAAGCAGAAGAGCAGCAGCTGTGGCAGCACTAGAGGGTGCCAGAGTAGACCTTTCCCACCACCAGCACCCACCTCACCCTTCGGTGCAAACCGCACCGGCTCCAACCTCCTTCCCCCGCTGCTTGCCTTCACCAGGGCATAGCACTGAACCTGCAGATTTGCCTGTCTGTGCTCACTTTCTACTTTTTTCCAACAAGTTCCCTGTGCTCAGAGTGAAGTGGCTGCTCTGTTCCTGTAACACGAGGCCAAATACATGAAAGTCAGCCCAACACACATCTCACCAGCCGACTTTCTCCCTGAGGAAACCCATGGCATAGGTAAAGGGAAGAACACAGGGCCGTGAGGCTAACCTTTCACTCTTTAATCAGGCAAAATGCTGAAGACTTGTGGTTGTGAAGAGACTATAGATTTGGGCCGCCTGTGGTTAAGATGAGAGATGGGTTTGAGATGCAAAGTTCAGATTTAAAAATCTAATATAGAACTTGGTGTTTTGTACATCTGATCAGTAAGATACACACTTCTGTATTTGCACTCACTTTTTCTGTTATACTCATCAAATGCAAATACACACCTTAAATGCAGTTCTAAGGGAGCCACTGAGAAACACATCCAGTAACAACCTGACCCAAAGCCAGACCCACCTCTTAGTGTCCTGCAGGAGGAGGGTCGGACAGCGGGGACATCTCTGCAAATGGGCACCTCTGGCTGTAAGTCAGACTCGAGGAGGTCATGCAGAAGAGGTTCTGCGCCCCAAGGTCCTTCCTTACTGTTTAGTCTGACTTGATTACGTTCACCAGGATGTTTTTCCCAACAGGACCAATACTACCTGCTGTGCTCTGGAGGGCTCAGCGCCAGGCTGGAACTTGGGCTGGCTGGGAACCACTCCAAAATCGTATTTTACAATAAAGATATAACAGCAAGTAAAGAGCATAGCTGGCTAGCAGCAACCGTGCCAGCTTAGGCTGCCCGTGGTCCTTTCGGGGGCGCGGTCCCGGTCCCAGTCCTGGTCCTGGTCCCAGTGGGGAAACGAAAGCGATAGCGGTGGCAGCGAGGGGCCTGCCCAGTGCATTAATCCGAATTTCTCTTCTTTTTTTTCAGTCTCGGAGTGACAAAGTGCCATGGACCCACATCCGGTACACAGGTGGGTGGGCATTGGGGCACCCTGGGAGGGCCCCTGGACCTTCGATGAGTGGCGGGATGCCCGCCGTGCTGCCCCCGGCACCTTGGCAGAGCTCCTGGCTCCGCTGCGGCACTGGCCCGGTTACTGGACGGCTCCCGATTCCCCGGAGCGTTTCTTGCGGGGAGCTCCCGGGACACCGGTACTCCACCGAAGGGTCCTCCGATATCCCAGCGGCGAGTCCTGGCATCCCTAGGTTGCACCCCCCCACTCCAGTACTCTGGTGCCCCCGGAGGACTCTCCCCCCGGTACCCGGGAGGCCTCCCGGCTACCCGCTCTGCTTCGCACTGGCCTGCGGTCCCCGGGGACTGCTGTGGCAGCTGGTGGGCCCTAAAATGCCAGAGGCTGTTAGTCACAGCAACGGCTGTTTCTTCTGGTAGAGGAAGGTGCCAGGAGAGCTGTCTGGGGAGAGAGGGATCAAATCTGACCCGCTGCTGCAAGGTGCCAAAACCAAACAAAAGGGTTTTCCCGGGGAAGAAGAAAAAACCCGAAAATCTGCAATCCTTACCTATCTACTAAAACAAGCTTTCACTCTGCGAAAGAACGAGAAAAGTATTTTTGAGAATTTACTGAGTACACGTGACGTGCTCTTGGGGTATTTCTTAAACAAGTCAATGATTTCCTGATTTATGAAAAATGTAAATGATTTCCTGGGGAAGAGCGAGCAAGCGTACACACGGTAGCAGAAATAGCGGTGCTCTGCATGCTGACTACATTGGACGTTTTGTCTGATGAAATACCTCAATGATAAAAGCAAATACTGAATTTTTTACATCATACTAAAAATATTACTGATGGTTTTACTTTCAGTTAATATTGTAAGGTAACAACGAGTCTAACCTAATAGAAACCCATGTTTTTAGAGAAAAAAGCTTGAGAAATTTGGCCTCAGCCCAGAGGGGCTCTGTGGTCTGCTGGGAGACCTCCTGGTGATGTCCCAGGGTTTTCAGCTCATGTGCTGAGAACCCAGGAGCACAGCAGGGAAAAATTTCCAGCACAGCTATGGGAACTGTTACTGCCTGTTCCAAGAGAAAACCTTTTATGTTAAGTTCTGGTTTGATTTCTCCTGGCTCTGCTCTGTATTCATTAGTTTCTTCTGTTTCTGTCTTTACACTGCTTTTTTATCCTGTCTTCAGTTAAAAAAAAAAAAAAAAAAACACAACAAAAAAAAACCCAAACAAACCCAAAGACAAGGACTTATATTACCAGCTTGTCCACAGAAGGTGCTTTTTCTGTTCCTTCCAGCTCTAAAGACTTTTTCCTCTTCTTATTTACTGTCTGTATTTTCTATTATTTTTAGGAACGTGTGCTTTCTAAGAGGTGCTTTACTTACATGCCTGTATTTTAGGTAAGACATACAGTAAATAGAAAGTGTATAAATAGAAACTTGGAGGGATAGTTCATATAAACTAGAGTTGTAGTCCAAAAGACTGAAGAGGTACTATAAATAAAAAGTGCATAAATAGAAGCTTGGAGGGATAGGTCATATAAACTAGAGTTGTAGTCCAAAAGACTGAAGAGGTACTATAAATAAAAAGTGCATAAATAGAAGCTTGGAGGGATAGGTCATATAAACTAGAGTTGTAGTCCAAAAGGCATAGCATGCTCAGGAGCAGAACCTGGAAATTTCCACTGTAGATGATGCCTGTCTAGAGTAGATGATACTCTAGCTCTGGTCTGCCCTGTTCTCTAGTTCACTCTCTTCCTTTATTTTTCCACTTTTCCTGCAGTCAATCCACATAAAACAACCCATTTCCAAGAAGACATTTGTCATCATGGGATCATCTTTGCTTTCTTCCATTCCAGGTAAAAGCATCAAAGGAGTAGCCATGAATCTCACTGCTGAATTAGGCTCTATTCAGATCAGAAATGGTTCCATCATGATCACCTGTGATGGTCTCTACCTCGTGTCCTTGAAGGGCATTATCTTTTTCCGTGACCTCGAGAACTCACTGAAGCTGACACTGTGGAAGACAGACAGCAAAACCAGCACAGACCTCTGGGAGCAAACTGTCCAGGACAGTGGCAAATCAGTAAATCTAACCACAGTGCTCTACTTGTTTGATCAAGATAACATCACCCTGTGGACCAGGTCCAATGCCACCATCTCGGATTTGTCATTTAGCCTTGTGTTACTCAGTCCCTTCATTTGCTCGCTGTAGATGAGGATGTATGGAATGTAATGAGTAAAGTATAGCCTTTCCTACCAATCCATTTGCCTGTGGGAGGTTTGTTCTCACAGGCTGTACTTGTACAGGCAGACTGCTCTAGCCTCCTTCCTTGGGGCTGTGGAAGGCCTCAGCTGGAGTGCAGATAAACCACAGTGCAAAGAGGCTTTATATAGTGCATGCTGTGTTCATCTCTTTGGAGCTCTGTGCAGCTGTTTTTGCTACCTGGGACGGATCTTTCTAACACTGGAGAAAGGGATGCGTGGAGCCCTTGAGGAGGACAGAAATGAAAGCCAAAGAAAGTCACCTAAGCTTAGCTCATATTCAGAGAAACCCTGCGTTTTTCTGTTTACTTGACAGTATCTGTGTATAGTACAAATGCGCTGTATATTTGCTAAAATAAATGTCTAGTATATCAGGAAGATACCTCAAGTTTCTTGAAGCCATTTGGAGAAGGAGGAGAACAGACCTGCTCAACAGCTTTTTGCCTGGCAAGGCAGGAGACAGGGAAGAGGCGGCAAGGGACTTCCTTTGCAATGAGCAGAGCATTCCAAATAAATGCTGTCTGACAGGTAAAGGCCAGGAAAGGAAAGTGGTGTTTTGAAATGAGCTAACAAGACTGCACTGGACATCAGAAATGCAGGTCCTGCAGTGACTATGAGGTTTTTAGGAGCAACTTTTAAGAGCGGAGGCCCACTGGCTGTTCCAGCTATCTGCAGACTACTGAAGCCTGAGCCGAGGGAGCATCTGGTGGGACATTTACATCTTGACACAACTCTTGGAGGTGTTAAGTTGAAAGATAATCTTCTTCAAGTACACATGCACAGACTGGCTTAACCCCAAAATGATAAAAATTTGGAAAAACATGAAGGCTGTGAATTTGATGGGTTCTCTCTAATGGACCAAGTAAAACCTGCAGGTCTGCACATCCTGTCCTCTGGGAGGACTCAGATGGTTCCCGTGAGCCTCGCAGTAGACCTTGTCATACAGATGTGCACCAGAGAGATTCACAGGCACGACCTCCACAATGCGCCTGTGCACCTATGCGCTCCCTGCCTGGCTCCTGCTGAACTCAGACTGCTCTCAGTGATCCTGGCCTGCACATCCCTCTTCTCATTACAGCCTGTGGCTGCTGAGGACAAGTCCTACCCTGCCCATGCTGCAGGCAGCATGTGACCTGAGCACAGCCAGCAACTGTTCTATTTTTGCTTGGAGTTGGGCAGATTTCAAGGGCAAGTCAACTACCTGGCTCCAATGAACTCCAGCAGAATTTCAGTATCTCACTGCTGGGTGTATGCTCCAAAGTCTTTTGTTAAAAGTATTTATGTATTTATACTGTAGGCATAAGAATGTTACTTCAGATTTAGAAACACTGGGAAGGATTCAGACTTCGGGTTGTCAGCGCTAAGCTCCTCTTTGCAGATGCTCCCAATGCCCCGGAGCGTTCCTGCTACACGGGCACTGTGCTGCCGCCCGCCTTGGCTCCCCAGCCAACCTGCTCCCAGCTGAGCACTTCTGATGGCTCAGGTGACAAAGGCAGCTAAGAAAATCTTCCAGGCCTTGGTGAGCCACAGCCATATGCTTTATGCTGGTTTTGGCAAGTTTTATGAACTTCCCTAGCCAGGGTCAGGCCACACAGCCCCAGGGGAAACCTCTGTGGCTGAAGCAGTTATTCATGCAGTGCCGAGAAACAGCTTTTTCTCGTCTCTCGTACCAAAGCTGTGGGCTGACTTGCACCCACAGAATGCTCCTCCCCAGCTGCAAGGGGCATTTTTGGCTCTTACTTCTGCCTGCTCTGCCTGCTACCAGGACCGAAGGCAGCTGCACTCTGTCCCCACGCTGGGAATTGTCACACTCCCCGGCTGAAGTGAGAATGGGTTTTCCTTCCTAAAAGCTAATAAATTCCTTTGTAACCTTGCAGTGTCCCTTGGGGGTGGGGATGGTGAATTACACATTCACTGTGTTTGAGCAGACATTTTCACCAGTATGAAAACTATATGAAATTTTCACATACTTTATTCTTTTACAGCTTGGCTTCAGTTTCAGCTCTCCCCGAGGATACGCAGGGCTGGTGCTTCCCAACCCAGGCTAACACAGACAGGGCAGGCTGTGTCAGTGGGGTCGACAGGGGTGCAACAGGACAGCAAGATAGCTTAAGCCCAAACACAAATGGATTTGTACCTCAGAAGGGTGCACCCTTCTTGTTTAGAGCAGGAGAGGGCATTTCACACACTGATTCTTCTGCACTTTCAGGCTGAACTAGACTGACCTACGTATATACGTGTACACGCATTTGTCTTGAAATAAAGGTTGAAACAATTCCATTCCTGAGTTTAATTACTTGAGGGACTGACTGTCCTCACCACTAAGTTTCCATGCCATCTGCTTCTGTTTGTATCTGGCGACACCTTCCTCCACAAGGTTAAAAGTCTCTGATATGAGAAACACTAATTTTTGTTATTTGGGTTGTTAAGCCCTTGTAGGTGCTTGTGGTGCTAAAGTCACATCTTACAGCTCTGCTCAACCAGGTCAGTGCACTGAGGTTTTAGGTCACCCCTCGAAGCTCATTACAGCTGGAGGTGTTGAAGTGCAAGGCTGGACTAGGCAGTTTCTGGAGACAATCCCTAACTCTGGAGGGAGAGTGCATTCCTGCCACTGAAACGGGACCTCGTTGTCTGTCCCTCACAGGGCTTTTCATGAGAGCCATTTCACAGAACACAGTCATCAGCCGGGGATTACTGACTCCTCCATGATTTTAAAGCAATCTCCACTGCTGCTGTGTCTTGTGTTTAACACATGCTAATGCATAAACTACAGAGGTGGCCACCGTGTATTCTTTCTCTTTCCTCTTTTCTACCTTCCCACTCAAGTAAAGCAAGGGATGGGGTGACAAAGCTAATGTAAGAGCCACGGTCACCCCTGGGGAAGGAGCCGGTCTCACTGTACCCATCAGAGCCATGGGGCTCTTGCTTTCCAGCTGAGAAGAAACTACTGAAGGCAGTGCAGAGCAGAATGGGATGGGGGGGGGTCCTTCTCTTTACACAGGTACAATGACAAACAATGGGAAACATTTAATTTTAACTCCATTCACATTCATTCAAAAGTCATCTTCTTTTCTACCACAGATGGTTACCAGTAATGGTGGAAAATGAGCCTGTGGTTTTTAGACACCACATACATTTCATCAGCCGGCATGAGTCACAACTATTGCCTGTCCATTTCACTAGAGAGAGAGAATAAGAAAGCTGGAGTGTGCTTGGCAAAGTGCAATCGATCCCACTGCTGTAAAGATAGCACTGTCCAGCTCAGACAGCAGAAGGCAGAGGAATTTAATTTCCATATTCAACTATCAAAATGGGAAAGCGTGATACAAAATCCAACAGTCTCCTGCAGTAACTGGTTGGGAAGGTTTGACTTATTTGACATCTCTCAGCAACATTCATAAACTTCAACCAGTAGAGCTGTTCTCTGGGCTGACGGTTATTTTCCAAGGCATCTGGGATGCTTGCTTCCAGCTATGTGGTAGTCCACCACATAAAGCAAACTGAGTAACGCTCACTGAGGATTGGGAGAAGAGGTGTTGGTACCAGGCCAGAAAGGGACAGTGGCAAGAGAACTGCAGAAGACTGCCATTTGCAGCCTCGTATGCCCTAAAGCCAGGGAGGATCCAAGAGCTTACTTGCTCGGTTCTCTAAGCTAATGAGGAAAGCTGTAAAGGGCTAGCAACCCGGGCAAGCAGAGCGGAGGCTGAAGGCATGTCTCCCTGTTAAGGTGCCAAGCCGTGACCTCACTTGCTGGCAGCATTCCAGGGTGAAACATACCCTGGCAGCACCCCACGAGCTGTGCCAGCAGGGGCTCACTCCGCTCACCGCACCAGGAAGCAGGAGCCTGAGGACCAGAAAATCCGCAGGCCAAGGCAGGAGGGGGCAGTGAGGCTGGCTGACCTGTCCCAGGGGAGCTGAGCGCAGGGAAGGACACTGGGCAGAACGCCCAGGCAAGCTCAGGAGAGATGTGATGCTGGTAGCAGGTCCATGGATTGTGCTTAGGACCTTGGGAATGTGGGGAAGGACAGAGAGAAGACAGGACTAAAGAAGTATTTCTCCTGTGAGCCCACGCTCAGTGAGCTGGACCTCTGCAAATACCTAAACACAACTGCTGCCGCTCCCCAAAAAGAATTCCTCCTATTACTGTAAAGCCTTGCACAATTACCTTTTTAATATGACAGCTGGCACCAACCGTTCTGTAATATTGCTCACCTCTTAATGAGGCAAGGCTGTCCCAAGAGGATTACAAACTAGAGCTGCTCAGAAGCGCAAACGTGCTCCCATTCCTGGGCTTGCACTTTCTCCTGCCTCTGCGGTTTGCTGGGGTTTGTAGCTCATGCTGCACTTTGGTGGCCAGCCAAGGCACCAGGGTGTGGAGCTGGGCCACTGGCCGAGGTGGTTGGGTGGTCCTTCGGCGTTCTGAGAGTAAATAGGACAAGGTTTGGGGCAAGACAAAACTTCTTGTGGGCACAAATGTACTTTCCTAATAATGGCTTTCATTGTTTGCTTTAAGGCAAAACTCGCACCTATTTACTGACAATCCAGAGACCTGTTTGGTTTATTTATAAAGAAAAAATTGGTGTTGAACACACCTCCAGAGATAAAAAACACATTTAACCCAGCATAGGATCTGGTTCATAAAGTGTACAGCAACCGTATAATTTCATCACCAAGTAGATCCCTGAGACAAGATGTCACTGATGTTGACTCATGGAGTTCAAAGGACTCACTTTCCTTTGTCTTGTTTTGTTAATTTAAGGTTTCTATTACTGCCTATGTCTGCTTATTTGGCTTACTGTCACCAGCACAGAAACTTGGGAGGACGCATACATTCAATGGGGACAAACAGATGAAATTTGGTTTCAGATTTTTTTGGGGGTTATGTGCAGCATTTTGAAACATTAGTTGATCTGCTTCTGCCTTCATCACTTCCCATAAGACCCAAAGTATATTAACACACCTGCCAACAAGAAACTTCTTTAATGTTTCGTATGTTCCACTCTTGATGATGTGAAGGACTAATTCTGGTGGCTGCTCACCAGCTCTGAAAAGCCTCCAGACCACATTATACATTGTCTCCAGCAGTATCCACCCTTTACAAGAAAAGATTTGCTCCAGCTTGTAAGAAAAGTCTCACTGCATCCCAGTTGGCTGTGATAACTCGAGTCATCTCCCAGGTGTGCCTCCAGTTATGCTTGATTCTTTTTACGAGAATTGTCCTTTCTAGAAGCACGGGAAGGCACTGCCTTCCCATGCCAGTGCTTCACGGCCCACATGCCAAATCCTGATGGTTGTGCTGACTGTGCTGTCACAGATGCAGCCAGAGACCTCATTTGCCCTGTACCAGGAAGCAGCCAGGACTGTCTTCCTTGCTATTGTGGGTACAGTCACATACGCCCATGCCTTTTGCCTGGGTTTGTAAGAATAATAGCAAAAAAAAGTAATAGCAGATGGAGAGAGAAAACCCTCCACTGACCCTTCAGGCTTTCCCAGGTGTCTGCACGCAGTTTGGACCAGACAAACTGTGGTCATCACCGCGGACTGTGCTGCAGAAGGGGATGGTCTGAGCTGAACACCAGAGTCACAGATCTTGAGAAGCATGACATAAATACTCCCAGATTTTAGGTCAGCACAACACTGCTGCGTAAAGAAGGCTGTGTTAGAACCAGAGAAGAGGCTGAATTAGTAACTAAAACCTGAGCTTAGTGGAAAAAACCTCTTCTGCATAATTAACATCTGCCAGGCTTCATATTGTAAACACAGCTGATCAAAAGAGCAGAGATAGATAAATCACCAAAGAGCATCTCTGCGGCCACAGTCAGGCGCAGAGGTAGGCAAAGCATACGTACAGTGACAGAAGGCAGGACAGCTGCCTGTGGCTAAAACCATTAGCAAATAGCTCAAAGGAGGTACCTCGCCAGCAGTAACACAGGGAAAGTGTACTTAACAGGGAAAGGTTGGAAGGGTTTTCCAACCAGATTGTGAAGACGGCTTTGCTGAGAGACAAAGCGGTTCCTCCATGTGTATCAGCATGCAAGCTCTTGACCTGCGGGTGAACGTTTCCCTCTGTGTCCCCCTGCTCGCTGCTGACTGGCACTGCTCCAGCACAAAAACTCCCTAGGACAGTGTGTTTCGGAACCCAGGAAAGCCACAAACACACACCATGTACAATAAGACAAATGAACGCTGTAATTAGCAGGTTGGTGCTACAACAGGGCACACAGACAAATCTGCAACCTACATTAGAAATGGATTTAGAAGGTTGTACCTTCCCAGCCTCGAAAAAATGCTGCTACAGACACTGGTTGCTCACAAGGTGAACATACAGCAGAAAGCAGCAGACAGCTCTCCAGCTTCTGAGGTCTATGAGTGAAGCTGGACGAAGAATGGAGAGAAGACCCTGGCAGTGCCAGGGACCACAGGCATCTCAGGGACAGCAAGGCTCCAAGGATGGACATCCTGTCAGGGACATCAGGGTCCTGCAGGCCGGGACAGTATCTTGGCTTATTAGTAGCGCGAGGCCAAGTGCTACTTCATACAGTATCAGGAGCAACTGTATTACACATCATACCAAGAGGCTGTAAAATCACGTAGTTTTAAATAAGAATTATTTTGATTAAAAGCCAACAAATTAGACTACTCAGAGGATATAGTCATAAGTCATATAGTCATAAGGAAAGAACACAGTTCTCTCTTAAGTAACGAAAGATGCCCAGGTAATAATCTGTTGAGGATCACATGCATAAGCACATTGATTGATGAGCTTTGGTCAGCAGTGATGCATATCAGATGTCTCCCTTCTTGTGTACCCTTTCCTTGCACCTCAGGCTGTATAGCCTACCTCTGCAGAGCAGTTTTTCTCCTTCTCCTGATCATTTACATTCAGTATCATTCTTGTAATCCTTTTACACTTGCATTTTCTCCAAACCCAGGAAATTGCAACAACTAATTAAGATACATTAAGCGGGGCCTGCAGTTACAGATACTATGTATTGAATCTTTCAGCACTTTTGGTACTTAGTATTGTTCATTTTAGCTATTTCTAAGTCTGGTTACAATGTTTGCACACCCTCTTCCATCCTCAAACACACATGCAGATATGCCAGGCCTATCACCTGTTCCCCACAGCTCCTTTAAGACCGACTTCAGCAAACAGCAAGGCGTATGAATTTGGAAACGTGGTGGGAAAATGAACCTCTGGCGCAGTCTCCCAGTTTTGTTTGAAACACACCTGAACCGCTGCGGTGGTTTTCCACAGCTTGAAATACCAGACTGGCCACTGGCGGATTGCAGGAAACACTTTGACACTGTTCAAATGATTGAGAGTTTCTCTTGCTCTGGTTGCAGCCAGCCAACAATGGTGAATGCAGCAAGTAACACAAAAAGCCAGTGTGCAGAACTCACACTCAGGCAGGCGCCTGGTTAAAGCATGTCTCCATCAACCATACAGCTCAGACAGCAGCTGGTACAACCACGGCCACTTCATAAACTTCATACACTGCTTCCGGCTGCACCTGTGGTTGGATTTGGTCTCCAGCACTGATTAATCTGTTAATGGCAGAGCAGTGCTCGAGGCAGGCAGTTAGGGCTTTAAAAGCCCACATTAGCACCACTGCTCCTGAGAGGCATATTAGGAGAGCCATGGTGGTCCATGGGGCACTTGTATTTTGGGACAGCTTTTGTCCCCTCCCTGCCAGGCCCACACCTGGCCAGCCCCACGTGGCTGAGCTTTGTGACAGCACAGATGTCCCCAAAAGACATGATTCTGCCTGAAAAAGTTATTTCCTACATAACCCACTGCCTTGCTGTATATGCAGGATTGGATACACCTCCTCTAAGTCATGAGTTATCCGTTGTTAATGTAACCAGCCACCATGGCAGGATATGTTGGGACTTCTGCTTAATTTGGGCTCTCCAAACAGAGCTGGTGACCATAGAACCCAGCCTCTTCTTGGTGCCCACCTTGGCACCACCCTGCCCCAAATGCCAGGCCCCTGGCCCCAAGAGGGCAACCTTGCTTCCCCTCTGTGAATGATGGGGAGGTAGGTGCCTACAAAGCCCTGCAGAGGGCAATCCAGGCTGCCTTGCTCCCACAACTTCTCTAGGAGGCTGGAGAGGGACATCAGGAAGCTATGGTCTTTTCTTTCCCTCCCCAGATAGCCTCCAAGATCCCCACTGGCCACATGGGCTTCAGGTTGCCTGTCCTTTGTGTGCCAACCTCATTGGAAATCAGTGCTCAGGTCCGACTAGTTTGGAGGCCGGTCATCTCAAACCAGCAGGCCACGGGATACTGCAGGCAAAGCCATGTTGAAGCCTTTCTGTTGCTACTTGCCATGCTGTTGTGGCCCTAAGCCAAGAGATACGAGTAAGGAGATGTTAGGATTGGAGGTATGGTCCCTGTTCCTGGACCTGCTTTTGGTACTTATCCACAAAAAGGACCCAAACCAAAATTCATGAAGGATGTCCCACCCATCACAGCCTTTCAGCTGGAGTTGGGGTCCCTCCGGCTTATTCTCCTCCCTGTCCCATCGCCTTTGCATGGTGACACAAGATCAACCGAAAGGTTGCAGCTGGCTGTCGTACAGCAATGAGAGAGGCCTCATTCTGGGTACAAGTTTTCTCAGGCTGAATGATGCCTGCTGCTTGTCTTCCACATTGGTGTAAATCACCACGCGAAAACAGGCCAACGTCACTAGCTGAACTTTGGTCTTTGCTTGATTTTTCAAGCTTCCCTGAGGGTGGAGGTTTAGCTGATTTCTTGCCTCCATCTGAATTGCAACAGAACTTGAGCAGGGTGAGAAGAAACAGGCATTTTCTGAGAATGAGCACACTGAGTCATGTCAGGATGAGAAAATTACCTGCCCAGGGAGCTTCAGGCTGAATAGAGAGGCTCCTAACTGCAATATCTCCCAATGACCTTGGGCAGTCATGGGGGAAAAAGATGCATGGGATGTATGAGGACTGGAAATCACCTGATGTGCTGGCAGGTGGTGTAAACACAGTGAGTAGCAGCTCGTATGCATGGGGGAAGCATCTGGATCTTTGTAAACAAAATAAGCCCTACATGGATGCAGAGGCAGGAGCTCCCAAGGGATTGCATCAGAGCAGGAGTGAGGGGGCATGTTGCAGCCTTGCAAGGCTGCCCTGTCATCACAAGACCTTTCTCGTGTAATTTTCCTGAGATGCCCTGAAGTCAGAACGTTTGCAAACAAAAATACACCCCCTTTCCGGCTGCACCTTCCCTGCCTGCTCCTCCTCTCCTTTGCCCTCACCTCGGAAGAGCACTGCACCACATGAGATCATCCTGCCAGGTGCTGTGTGGGAAGCTGGGATCTGTCATCAACCTGCCCGCTTCTGCAAGCTCATAAATGACATCTCCCTTACCCAAGAGAAGCAGGCAAAGAGGTTTCTGACCTTTTGCCAGGGGAGATTGTTGGGAGAGGCTTCTGAAGGAGGTTAATAATTAGGAACGCAACAGGTGCCAACTGGTAATGCCAGATCATCAGCTCCTGGGCTGGGCAGAAGACCTCACTATGGCTACAAAACTGACCGAAGTCTTAGTTTTTCTTCTGGCTGAGTCTCAATCAGCTTTTCTGGTTTGAAAGTAAATAGAGAAAGCAGATAAGTAAATAGAGATGGTTAGCTTCCGCTTTCAAACCTCCACACACCAGTGGGGTGTGAAGCATCAGGTAAGCTGCACTTCAACTGCTGGCTGTATTCCCTCATGTGCTGCACTTCGGGGAATTACCTTGTATTCCCAGCTCTCTACCCAAATGAACTCACTCATGCCTATATCATGGTAGGGGCAGGCAGAAGCCAAGCATGGGCTGCTGTGACTGCTATCACAGGGGAAAGGGATGATCAAATTAAAAGTATGCCTGATCATCCATTTGGCTCTCTCAATGCATAATCTCTATACCCTTCTCTCCCACCAACAAAACACAGCAAGCTAAAAGCTATCAACTAAAAGCCTATGGGAAAGTATGATGTGCCTTTCCCAGGGGGGTGAACTTCAGGAGAAAGCTGTTACTGCTGCTTCCAACCCAACCACCCATGCTGCAGCTTGGCAATGGTAACCCCACCAAAATCATAGAATGGTTTAGATTGGAAGGGACCTTGAAGATCATCTAGTTCCACCCCCACTGCCATAGGCAGGGACACATCCCACTACACCAGGTTGCTCAAAGCCCCATCCAGCCTGGCCTTGAACACCTCCAGGGATGGAGCTTCCACAACTTCCCTGGGCAACCTGTTCCAGTGCCTTACCATCCTCATAGTGAAAAATTTCTTCCAAATATTTATTCTAAATCTTCCCTCTTCTGGTTTGAAGCCATTCCCCCTCGTCCTACCACCACATGACCTTGTAAAAAGTCCTTCCTCAGCTCTCCTGTAGGCCCGCTTTACATACTGGAAGGCCACAATAAGGTCTCCCTGGAGCCTTCTCTTCTCCAGGCTGAACAACCCCAACTCTCTCAGCTTGTCCTCGTGTCGGTTTCAGATGGCCATGTCCTGCAGAGCGGCTCACAGCACACCTGGGCAACGCAAAATTCAAACGTTTAAATCCCCACTGGAGTCCTGGAGCTGCAGAGCTGAGGAGCAGTTCAGGTGATGATAGATCAAGAGAGGCAGTGAAGAAGGTGATGGGAAGAGGAGCCTGGGACTCGGCAAATGGACGGAGCGGGGAGAGGGTTGGTGTGCGGGGGTCCCCAGCCTCCGCACCTCGGCTGTGAGCAGGGGTTTGAGCATACAGAAAATGGTGGCTCTTGATGAAGTCTCTCAAGCATCATGCCTTTGAAAAGTCTGCTCACAGGTTAGATTTTAAGAGAAGGTTTGTGACTGTCCTTAATCTGAGCAAACATATTCCATTTGGGTGAAAATCCCTTAATTTCTACCAAAACCACCAACTTTTTTCGCCGAATGCAATTCAGTAGTTCAATGAAATCAAGCTGAGTGATTGGACCGAGTCACATTAACATCATTTGGATTGAAATTAGGGCAGGCACATTCCCACAGGCAGTAACTTTCCGTTACTTCCTTTCAAGATTAAAAGCTTCCATGTTTCATTTCAAAATAAGGCTTCATTTCAAAACTAACAGCGGTTGTTTCAAAGCCAAATGAATGAAGACCGTAAGAGCAAAACAAAACATTTCACATGGGGATGACTGAACTTCTGATAGTTTTGTCTGTAAAGAGGAGCAGGAGAAAATACTATTCCTTCTTGATCTTTACAAATTTTCAGTGAATAAATAAACCAGATATTCACACAGTTCCATGGAACCTTCCAGTGGTTTTTCAAACAAGGTACAGAGCCTGTCCAGGACATTTCCCAGGCGTCAGAAAGTCTGTGTGAGGAAGTACAAATGCGTGGAGGTTGGCAGTGACAATGTATGAAGTAGTTGGAGGGCTGGATTTTTTTTCTTTGCTTCTGATTTGGCTGAGGGTGACTCATGTTTTGCTAAAGCTTGCTGGAGACAACAGTAACAGAAGCTCAGCTCTGGGAAGGCAAAAAGTGAGCGAGCAGAGATGGTAGGCAGTCACCCAGCTTGGTGGGGAGGCTGTGGGGTGTTTGATGGCAGAACTGGCCCCTGGCTGAGCCCTGGGCCAGTGCTCGGCCGTTGCTCCCCCAGCTTCTTGGCAAGCCCAGAATGAAAGAACGGGCTGCCTTTGGTGCATGATGGGGATCCCCAGCCTGCTTTTCTTCATGGCATTCCCATCCTGCTCGCCTTCCTCTGGACATAGCTCAGAAACCATCTGCTAAGTAAACATGGGAAGGAAACTCCTGCAGAGGAGCTTTTGACACAGAGCCACAGGGTTTTCAGGAGCATAGTGGGTTCACAAATCACCAAGTAGAAACAGTTCCTAGCCGGAGAAGATGCTGCAGGTCCCAGCCCATCAGTCAAGCCAGCCAGAGGAAGGTCACGGTGTCTCAGGCACTGGCCACGTGTGTGCATCCTGTCCCCAGGGAGCAGAGGCAGGTCCAGGGATAGGTGCCTGACACGTGCCTGCTCAAGCCTGCGGTCTTCTTGGAGCGTGTTTGTGAATGTGTGGGCCACAGCACAGCATGGCTGCTGTTGCAGCAGTCATTTACAATTTGGCTTGCTAACCACAAACTTCACAGGAGACGCTTTTTGCTTTTCTGAGTGGCGCAATGCTATGAACTCCAAGAAACACTCTGCACTGGAATATCCTCGGAAGTTGTGTAGGGGCTTGGTAATTCCTTCTTCCAAAAATTTTTCTCCACCACATCCCTGCCTCCATCCCAGGATCATGGATGGCCAAAGGAGAAAAGGCGCACCACTGCGCCACTCTGGAAAGACCAGAGAGAGCCCTGCAGCTGCAGGACCCTGCATGGACCCTCAGAGCAATGACTGTCAGGAGGGTTAGCTGGGACCAATGCTCGCTGCTGCTTACAATGCAAGCTCAGGTAGAGGTAAGCATCTCATTAAATGGACAAATAGCAGGTTTAAATGGGAAAACAGACTTCTAGCTTTTTTTCATGCAATATGTAAATAATCTGTGGAAGTCATTGCCATGAGAGGAAGCTAAAAGTTTGGATAGGCTCAGAAAGCAGCAGATTCACACAAGAGAAGTCCCTCACAATCTACTGAACACAAAGAAACAGAATACACCACAGTCCTGATGTGTAAGGCAGGATACCATGCTGTATGGGCTTCTGAGCCCAGCTCAGCTTGTCCACTGTTATACAAAGATGAATGGAAAGGTAAATACTTAGAAAAATGTGTCCCCAGAGCTAAGTACACAAACCGCAGCACTGCCAGTCCAGGCTGCCTCCCCTTGTGTGTGCCCTGTGCGGGCAGGCTCACGGCAGTGTGCCAGGGCTGGCAGCCCCTGCGGCAGCACCAGCCACCCACTGCCCTCTCACAGGAAGAAATCCCCTCTGGCAAAGCGCATGTGATCAAGGGCAGGGAGTTGTGCAAGACAGGGCACGAGAGAGGCTGCTCGCACAGCCCTGACTCCATCATTTCCTAATGCTGGCTTTGCTGGTAAGACGGTGGTTCTTCAAACGCACAGAGGAAATAAAATCAGCGCCTGATGATGCAATGTGGTGGAAGTCAGGAGGGGGTAACTATAAAAAACCCATCTATGTGCAAGGCTATGAGAATACAATTCGCACAGCCACCCTTAAGCAACGCTATGGGGAGCAGGGACAGACGAGGGCAGGGATGGGGAGTGCAGGGGCTGAGTGGCTTCACCCCACAGCTCAGCTCTGCCCAGTGAGGAGCGCCGGGGAAGGCAGGAGCTGCCTCTCACACAGAGCCGTTCACCCTGCATGGCTCATGCTGCCGTTGCTGAGCTAATGAGCAGCCCAGCAATGCCAAGGTTTTCAGAACCAGCTGACTCTGCAGGCTGGCCCCGAACAGGCGAATGGCTCCATGGTTGACATGCAACAGCAGGGCTGTAGTTTCATTTTAGCAGTGAGGGCAGAAGCAGAGAGAGGCAGGCTGCCAAATGCTGATGCAATGTGAGATGCTGATTTGTAAGGCTTTCTGGAGGATTAGAAGAAGGAGAATTTCAGTGTCTGGGGGCGGGTGATGCAAGCCTCCCAGCCCTGGGCTGGGGAAGAACCACGCCAATGTTTCACAGCTTTCAACAGGATTTCTTCTTTCACATCTCAGCGAGCTGGGATCTCTGCCAGCTGAGGAGTAAGATGGATGAGTAAACAAACAGCACTTCACTTTCTTAAAGCAATTTGGAAGGAAAGTGAAAGAGCTGAGTGAGATAACAACTGCTCTTTTTCCTCCGCTCCTCTCCCTCGGCTCCTTGCTACGACACGCTCTGGGTATGCCGGTGTGCCCTGGGACTACCCCACATGCTCCATGGCATGCCCAAGAGCTCAGTGATTTCACATGAAAACCGGATCCTATCCTTTTGTACACAGCCTCCCACATTGCTAGAAGGGACATTGCTCCATACTTGTTCTATGCCAGGAGGATTTTGCACAGAGGAGCCAAGTTCTGATGTTACAGAAAAAAAAAAGAAAAAAAAAAAAGATTGGATGAGTTTGTAACTAAAGTAAATCCATCTAACCCCATAACCTGAGCACTCTGCTAACAGAAATCCCCTCAGCTCCAGTAATGAATATGGGCCAAGCTGATATCATAGAGTCACAGAATGGTTTGGGTTGGAAGCGACCTTTAAAGGTCATCTAGTACAACCTCCCCTGCAATGAGCAGGGACATCTTCAACTAGATCAGGTTGCTCAGAGCCCCATCCAATCTGACATTGAATGTTTCCAGGGATGGGGCATCTACCACCTCTCTGGGCAACCTGTGCCAGTGTATCACCACCCTCACTGTAAAAATTTTTTTCCTTATATCTAGTCTGAATCTACCTTCTTTTAGCTTAAAGCCATTACCCCTTGTCCTATCGCTACAGGCCCTACTAAAAAGTCTGTCCCCATCTTTCTTATAAGCCCCCTTTAAATATTGAAATGTTGCAATAAGGTCTGCCCGGAGCCTTCTCTTCTCCAGGCTGAACAACTCCAACTCTCTCAGCTTGTCCTCATAGGAGAGGTGTTCCAGCCCCCTGATCATCTTTGTGGCCCTTCTCTGGACCCACTCCAACAAGTCCATGTCTTTCCTGTGCTGAGGACCTCATAGCTGGACGTGATACTCCAGGTTGGGTCTCACCAGGGTGGAGTAGAGGGGCAGAATCACCTCCCTCAACCTACTGGCCACTCTTCCTTTTATGCAGTCCAGAATACAGTTGGCTTTCTGGGCTGTGAGTGCACACTGGCAGCTTATGTCCAGTTTTTCATCCATCAGTACCCCCAAGCCCTTCTCCACAGGGCTGTGTGGAAGGACTACTAAAAAGATCAAAAATACAGCATTGTTTGCACATTAAGGAAAAGTACAAAATCAAAAGGCTTCTAGGGTAGAATACAGCCGCAGCTGGTATGCGAAGAATTCACCGCATCTGCAAGCATCGCAAAGTAACATGGGGAGTGGAGTGGGATGAAGATCCTACGGCCAAGCCCTAATAATAATTAATACAGCAGATCTGGGAATGAGATGGTCCTATGGAACTGATAAGCTGCATACTTACTACCCTGAGCCAAGAGTTTGTCAAATTTTGACAAAATGCTGTCCTTTGTGTGAACTTTGCTCATTATAATGTCATTATAATACCTAAACACACCTCCATCCCAGAGGCTACCTGCCTCCAAGGTGCGACCACTCATCCTTGAGTCTGCGCCCTGAATTTTTCGTAAACTATACCTTTAAACGTGAAGCGAGAGAATTTTAGACCAATCATAATAAAAGTATTTATGACTAGAGTCACTCAAAGTCCACCTTGAAAGTTAAAAATAGTATAAAAATAGCTCAAAAGCAGGGGAATATCAGGGAAGACACCATCATGAACAAGTCAAGGAGGACTCCATCAAAGACTGCCTTTGATTTCCGGGACCAGTCGACGGGCTGAGCCTTTCTTCCCCCACATAGGGACGCCTTTGGACTTAGACTATACAAGCGCTTCCTCAGAAAACTTACAAATCTCTCTATAGAGTCTCTTTCCTACACTTATAGCCAGGCTGTATGGTTTCTAACTTTGTTGCGTGTTTTGTATAATTAACAATACTTTTATTTGCACATGCTTTGCAGACAGTGTATTTATCACCGGCAATCCATAAAGAACCTGTATCTCTGTTGCTCAAATAAACTGCACTGCGAAAGTAGTTAGTCGTTTGGGTTTCTCACTGAACGCGACCAAAGAGTGGCCGTGCTAGTTCATGAGCACGACTAGGCTGAAGGTGCAGTCCCCTATTAGTGTATTTGGAAATGTAACAGTTTGACATATCAAACGCGACTGGACTGATAGTGGGGAATTGGGAAACAAACTGCACTGTGACAGTAGCTAGTCGTTTGGGTTTCTCACTGAACGCAACCAAAGAGTGGCCGTGCTAGTTCGTGAGCACAACTAGGCTGAAGGTGCAGTCCACTATCAGTGTATCTGGAATTGTAACAGTTTGACATATCAAATGCGACCGGACTGATAGTGGTGAATTGGACATCACTCAGAATTTAAACCTAGCCGCACCTAGCCTCCCACCTCGGTGAGGAGTGTTAGAAAGCAAGGGGGTTTATCTTCTGCCAAACTACTTTGCATTTTAACGCAACAAGCTGCTCTCAATCCCTTCTTCCCCCAGACAGTATTGTTACTGCGGGTTGCCCTGACCCAGGTGTTGGACCCTGCACTTGGCTCTGTCAAACCTCGTGAGCCTAGCTCTTCGGCCTAGCTTAAGTCTCACTGGAGCCAAGGTGAATGCTTTCCTACAGTGAGACCCCGTGATTCAGGTTACTGTGCTGTGTGAGGGGCTGGATATAGAAGAACAAGCGTAGGCTTTCAATCCTGGACACAAAACCAGGAGCGTTACAGAAGGTCAGGGTGAAGTTCAAGTGATCTGGATGTCTGGAGAGAGGAGCTGAAAAAATGACATGCAATTCAGAAAGAACATGCAAGTTTATAGTCTGCCTAAGCAGGAATGGTCTGCAATAGAAATGCAATAAGGAACAAACAGTTTGAGAGAAAAACATCTGGGGGCTAGTGTGCTGGGACCATGCTGAAGATAACACTAATGGGAAAAGGCAGACATCACACTGTATGTGAAAGACATGTGTGGGAGGGCTGTGACTAGTCCCAAATATCCCCCGTGTCCAGAAAGGGCACAAATCAGTCACACATAATACAAAGGACAACTGGGATATTTGGAGGTGTAGCAAACATTGTTGTCCTCTGGACAGATTTCAGGTGTGTAAATGACTGATGCAGAGAAAGGAATAACCTATCCTCTATGCCCATGGTGGATATGAAAGAGGCCACAGGCTTAGTCTGGGAGCCCATGGGAGGCTGAGGAAAAGCTCCACATTTTTGAGGAGAAACTCCACATTTTTAAGGAAAGTGGAGCCCTAGAACAGAGGGCCTCTTTGGGGTCTTTAAGAGCAGTTTTGACAAATACTTTTTAGGTACCATGCAAGTACTGCACGGGATGATGTGAGGGGGCAGAGGACCTCCCTGGGGCACACGATACTTAGAGCTGAAGAAGAGAACAAGCACCAGTTTTCTAGGACAGCTTTACTGAGACTTGAGAACTAATTCACCCACCTGTCTGCAAAAGAACTGAGTCAAACAGACTTTCTGAGGCTGGTGCAGAACCACTGTGATTTTCTAGCTAAACCAAGACCACTGGTACTCACTGGGTGAGGGAAGTGCAAACTTGAGACCAACCACTTCTCTATTTGGCCTCTTTAGAAGACCTTGTACCATAATTAGAACTTTTTCACCCTGTTCCATTCACACTGTTTCTTCTAATGCTTACAGTCTCACGCTACAGCTCCCCAGCTTCTGCAGCAAGAGGAAGCAGAGTAGAGAGTGAGGTTGCACTGCCTTTTCCAATCCAAGTGACAACGACAGACAAACTGAGAAGGACTCTGTAGCCTTCTGGACTAGATAAATCACCATTTTACTACAGGGTTTCAGACAGAGAAGTATCTCCCTGTATTCAGTCCTCTGCTGGTGTTTCAGCTTGAATGCAGGACTTGGGCAAGGGGAATGAGTGGGCTGTGTGATAGAAACTCTTAATTCCTTCACAAAGTAGCATTTGCAACATGAGACCCAAACTGTTATCTCTGCAGCCCTCATCAAAGAGGACTGACAGCTTAGATGGCCCTGACACCCTTAGCTCTGAGCAAGCACTTCCAAGGAGCAGGCATATCACCAAGCTTGGACCTGCATCCCTGGCCCAAAGGTCAACCCTTACCCATCTCTAACCACTGGCTCATGCTGAGAACACATTCAAAGACAATTAATAATGCTCTATGATTTCTCTGTGTTTCATTGTTTTTCATTATGCTGATGAAGACACTCAAGCCTTGTCACAGTGTAGTAGTATCTGAACCACATGGTGCTGCCACTGCCTTTGTGTTGCTTCCTTTGGTGAGATTTCTTCCTGTTATGGTTTCTGATAGCTTGCAAATTGGCTACATTAACAGTCAGTGTTTACAGGCATTACCACTGAAGGAAAAAGAAGAGTTAATTAGAGAACAAGGAAAAGAAAGTGGCTAAATATAACTCCACCGTCAGATTGTATCTGACACACACGTATTCACAGGAAAGAACCAAGAGAACGGAGTGGGCATAAAACAAGGCAATTGCTTTTTGTTCTTCCTACTAAATGGAAGCTGGTCAGAGTTACAAGCTCCTCTTCTTTCTCAAACACGTTTTTTATCTTGCTGCTAGGGGATATTTGGGGATACTGCCCAGCTGCAAGTTAGCACACCTCTCTTGCTATGGGCTGCTGAGGTGGAAATAAGTATGGGGGAAGGAGACAGCTCCCAGGGAAAGCTGGCGTGATTTCATGGGTTCAGCCTAGGACAGACTCACCTGAACCCCCTCATACTTAGACCTATGGCGAAGTCCCTTCAAAAGCTCCCATTTCGGCTCCTGCACAGCTGCCATCACTGCTGCACTCAGCAGGAGGTGGAGCAGGGAGAATCAGACTAAAGCTGGCAGGGGAAGGAAAGATGACAGCAAAATGCTGTCACTCCGGAGGAAAGCTTTACAGACTAGAGAGGAAGGCTCTACAGACTAGAGGCTGCTGGTAAAAGCGTCATAGCTGGAGGTTATCCAATGTCACAACACGCAATGCATGATTTCTTCACACACCAGGAAAAACAGTTCTAAACTCACATGGGGAAAACAAATCTAGAGAAGACACTATAGCCAAGATTTTCCAGTGTTCCTTAGATTACTTTTATTTTACTTCTTTAGATTTTTCAAGGATATCAGAAGCAAATTTAATTTTCAGATAAGTTTCCAAGTTGTCAATCACTAAACCTTAATCACACTCTATTCAAAAACATGCACAGACCAGCCAAGAACCATACAAAGAAGCCCAAGAAGCTTCTTGCACAGAAATCCAACTGACTGTGTACCTGTGTACAATGTGATTCTGGAATAATTCATATGATACCACAGGAGTCCAGAAGTTTTTGAAAAATTTTCCTGAATAAATTTTGGTGAAAAGTCCCAGATTCTAAAATGCTTATTCAGTCCTGAAATATTTCAGCTTCAGAGAAGCTAAGCATAGCTTGCTGCTTTTCAGCTCCAGACCAAGCAAGCATGTTTAACATGGCACTTCAGCTGTCAGCTAGCATCTGCAAGGATCACGAGAAGCACTTCTGGAAATCTCTTCTCAAATGGTGCAAGAGGAGGGTCAGTTTCCAGCATTTAGGCCACATTTGTAATTGCTGTGAAGGGAGCAAACTGAAGGAGCAAGCAAGAAACAGAGAGACCTGCTAGGACACTTTCTTGGTTTAAGCCTAGAGGGAAACTGGTGAGGCTGATTGAGATCAGATGGGATCCTCTCAAGCATCTCTCTCTTTTACCTTTGGACTTGCAAGGAAGAAAAAGAAACCCTAGTGTGGTCATGGAGGGTCTCAGCAATGAATGGAGATGATTCTGCAGAGAGCCTGGTCCGGCAGCTCCAAGAGGGGTGACCTGGGATGGACAAGACCTAGTTTTCACACCAGTCACTGCATTAGTGGTAGCGATCTTGTCTTCTATGGAGAGGAGGTGCAGGGCTGCTGTTCTTGCAGTTTGCTTTGGGTGACACCACTGTATCTCAGGGAGGCTACATGCTCAGTGCAGACTTAAAAGCAGGTACAAAGCAAGGCTCACTTCTCCCTGCTATTTAGAGGAGTCAAGCCTACAGCGGCATAGAGGAGGCAGAGCCTGCACCCCTAAAGCTTGTCCTGAACACATTACTGCAAAAAATCTTGCTTCTTTGTTTTGTTGCATGTTCACGTCTACCTAGAAGAGTAATCACAGCAGCCTGGACACACTGCCCAAGGTGACTGTGTGACCTTGCAAAATGTGTGCTGCGTAACGGTTTGGGAGAAGCAGGAGGAACCGAGCCCCCCAAAGAAACAAAACGCTGGTGTGTGTCAGAGACAACCTCACCACACCAGCACAAGTGCTGACAACCAGAAAATGCTGGATTCACAGAAGCTAGCACCCTGGTCTGCCTGCACATGTAATAGAGAACATGGAATTTCCCACCACTTGGTGAAATCCCTGCTGGGAAACACCATGGTGTGGGACCACCTATGCCTCACACAAGTTTGTCGCAGTAACTTTGTCAGCTGCCTCAGAGGAGACCATTTACTGTCAGTGGAGTACCAGTGGCAGATCTGGCTTTTATAATGCTAAAATGCTCACAAATGGAAAATATGAAATGGAAAAATGTTGGGAGGAAAAGTAGAGGAAAGCTGGCATAAGGAAAGGAAGAGGAGGGTAGAGGACGCATCATCTGTAGTGTTTACGTATGATAACATTATCCTACACGGCTGCAGGTTAAGAGAGACCAAGAGGTAGCGAACATAAACTCTGAAATGATAGTGCAGAGCTGGAAAGTGAAGGAGGCTACTGGGAGAGATGATAAGTGCAGGAGCAGAGGGTTACCCCTCTGCTCAGAAGCGCAGCCCTGTTTTATGGGCTGGCCCACCTGACACAAACACTTGGGACTAGTAAAAAGAAATTATGAGGAGAGAGAAAACACAGGGGACAGGTGAGCTGTGTGAAGCTGGGAGACCTGCAACAGCTTGTTACCAGTTACAAATAAACACAGTTTGTCAAAGGCCAGCATAACGCTGTCCCCTCTCCCTTTTCCACCATCCACACATGCTGCACCTTGACAATTTTATGATATATTCAGCTGGAAGCAGGCAGAAGGCAGGCCAGGCAGGGCTCGCCTATCTTGCTCATGTTGTAGGAGGGAGACACTTCATTTGAGGCAAAAAGGCGTCATGCACCACCACCCCATTCCACCGCGTTCTTGGGAGCCTACCACGAACACAGGGTGACTTTGCCATCTTGCAGTCAACACACAAGCTGAACTGACGCCCAGCCTCTGCCTTAACCCTGTTCACACCTACCAACTCAGCAAGAAGGAGAGCTCAGTGTGGCTGGGGAGCCAGACAAAACCCTGGGCCATCCCTGCTGCTAGTCCCGAACCTGACCTGGCTCCATGGGAAGGTGTAGGAGCCGTGCTGATATTGTGCATCAGAAGAAATGTTCTTTGGTCTCAGATCAAAAGCTCTGAACAGTAATAAGGAATCACAGCCTTTGGAAAACCAAAACCAGAAGCATCTGTTGTGCAATGGAACATTTCAAAGACAAAACGTCTGTCTGTGTCATTCAGTCCCCCAGAGTTATGACAGCTTGCTATGGATGTCAGGTGGGAATTGGACTCGGCCCCTCTTCCCACCCCTGCCATTCCCACAGCTCTCCTCGAAGGAGCGCACACTGCCAATCACCTCATGGCCTGAAGCTGCCTCCAGCCTTCTTCCAGGAGCATTGCTGGATTAAGGCTCCAATCACTGGTCACAACATCAACTACACAGATGATAACTTTCTGTCTAAGGTCCCACTTATTATGCAGCCACTGCTCCACCCACCCCTAAAATCAGTCACTATTAAGATCATACCACTCACTAAGCTGGCAGCCAGCAGCCAAATGAAACACAATGGATAGAAACTAAAGGCAGAGAAAGCATGAGACACAAGTCTTATAACACCGAGAGTGCTTTGCGGAGGGAAAAACTTAGGTAGGAGCGTCACAGATTTGGCACAGCCTGTAGTCCTCAGCTCAAGCAGAGACGTCGCTCCAACAGCTGTGGTCTGGGGGAAGCTCATGTGCCTGGGGTCCCTCCGAGGTGCCAGAGGAATCTCCCGCTCTTCCCCTTCTTGCAGGGAAGCATCAGCCCAGCCATCAGTCTCAGAAGTGCTGCTGCTTTGTTGACAGTGTAAGGCAAAATTAGAGGAATCTCCCAAACACCAGGGAGAAGACTGCGCCCCAGGAGGACCACAAGGAGGGAGAGTTTGCTAAGCTGAAAATTTGACTGTTGTACTCAGGTAAAAAACCCCACGTTTTGGAAAAAACCTGCAGCAGGAAACACTCAAGGGTTTTCTGATAACTACTGCTGTCCTCCTTAAACCGGCTGGGGCCTTTGGCCAACACCGGTGCAAAAAGTGGTTCTTGTCAGACCATCACCCCCACCTCTCCGCTCTGCACCCCTGTTTCAGAGTCTGGCTCGGTGCTAGCTTGGGTGGACCACCCAGTGGCTATTGGTCCCATGGCAGGGTTTGAAGCACATGTCTGTAGCGGAGAGCTTCCCACTGAGCCTCCATGGGTCCTGGGCAGCACCCTCAGCACAGCGTAATCAAAGCAAGGCATTTTCACTGTCAGGCATGGAGTCACACAACTCTAGCAATGCTAGCAACGGCTGCCAGGACAGGGTGCCGGTGCAGACCGATCACTTCCTTCGTGCCTAATGCCAGGGATTCCCACTGTGGAGCTCACCACTGTGGACCCTGCTCCAGCGCTGGGCCAACCCAAGAGTCCGCAGCCCTGAGGCATGGGATTGTGCCTATGGGCTGCACTGACAAGGCATCTTGCCACCGTTCATTTTCCCAATGGCAGTCAATTTTTCCAGTTTTGCCCATTGATTTTATTGCCCCTCCAAAACACTTAGTTCGAGGGAAATGAGGACAGGAGTAATGCCCGCATGCTTGGTGCAACAGACAGATCTGAAATTCAGGATCTCTCAATCTTTCTTTTTCTCTGCTCCTGCGGACTGGGGTTGAAATTCCGCTAGGGCTTTTCTGTGCTGCTTAAGCCTTTCTTGTATCCTTGGAAAGCTGTGGCAACTGGAAGCATGCCAGTCTTCCCACAAACACACATAAAGAAAGGCTGTATCACAAAGTAAAGATAGGGCAACCTTTGCTGTCACTGAAAACAAGCTGGTCAGGACTTGGAAAACTTACCCCAGGGTTAAAGCAAACTTCATACTTATACTGGGTGGTGCTAATATTTGATGATGAAAAGCTCACAAGATTCTGTGACTGCTGAGGCTTTGAAAAGCAGCTCCCCAGGGACAGGCTGTGAAGACAGACCATGTCTGAGCAAGAGGGGCTGGGACAAACACGCTAACGAAGGTCATCACATAGTGTCAGCAGGCTAATGGAAAGCTCCTGCATGAATATGCGGGCAGTAAGTCTGCAAGTACCACACTGTACCTGAGCCATGAAATTACCACAAGTCCTCAGTGCCAGGCTTAGGCAGAGGAAATGAGCTTAGGACTGCAGAGCAGCTGAGCATGTGAATTTCCCATTCTGCTTTAATCATCTTAACAGATATTTTATGTGTTAAATTTGGCAGAGAGTCAAATGCCTGCACCCATGCACTCAAACACAACAGAAATTCAAAGGCTAGAGATAAACTGCATGTGTTTTGAGCTGTGACATTGCTAGTGCAAAGCCTGTCAGACACTTTTCTTTTAAAGAAACTAGGGAAGGGAAGTGAGGGACAAAAGGCAGGCAAGAATCACATCCTGCTCCTTCTACACTGGATTTGTTTCCATCCCTTCCTAACAGGCTGTTAGGAGAGAGAAAGAAAAGATAAGGAAGGACAAGACCAGCATACAGTGGGCGCCCTGTCAATAAACATATTCGTTGCAAAATCATATTTCGAGAGCAAAGGTTACTTTTGAGAAGTGCCAAGAAATGAGGAAGAAAATGAGCCCAAAACTGGCAGTGATCGCATCCTCTGGTGTGTTAGGCTTAGTCTAAATCTGTTTTTTAACAGGGGTAACATAGTTAAACACTGGCTGAACAAAAACTGCTGCGGTCTGTAGGGAAAAAACTGTTAAGATGCAGCCACAAGTATCCTTGCAAAGAAAAAGAAAGCCTGAATTTAAACAGTGCTTTCACTGCCCCCAAGCCTGGCTGAGGCTGGTGGTGGGAACTGCAAAACGAAATGCTGCTGCTTGCCGACTCCTGCCAGGGCTCCTCCAGCCCTGCACAGGGCTTGTGGCATCACTGGGATCCCAGTCCAGTGCAGCAGCACCAGGGTTCTCTCCCCACCACACATCAGGCGGTATATTTACAGATAACGCGACGGAAAGGCAGATTTACAACCCCTGGCCACGGTCCTTCAGTGTTGCAACTTAACAGTGAGTCGCACAAGCCACTATATAGTGGTATATAGCATGATATAATTAATATAAAATAAATATAATGCTAGCTGGACTCCACCTCCGCCAAGTGAAATGCCTGTTTAAAGTCTGGAAGTATTCAACTCCAGCCCTTTATTGATCCTGTATGATCCTTCCCATTTTAACCCTGTACTTGTCTACGTAACTGGCAAATTTTGGGTAGTGGGACTGACATTTTCTGCCCCTGAGCTCTGTTTGTGGTAGCAATGAAAATTTTTTGTTTGAACAAAAAAAGGTAGCTGTTTTGCAGGTTAAAAAAAAAAAGTTGCTGAAATTGCTGTTGATAAATCTTCTCATCTTGTGATATTTTCTTGTTTTGTTTTTGTGTTTTTTTTTCAAATATACTTCTTTTTAGACCCTTTGCTGCCTCTGTGCTGCCTGGGATGTCACAGGAAATCCCAATTGCATACTTTAAAATGAAGATTGCTTAGGTCTTTTTTTTTTGTGGTCAAAGCCAGGAGTTTAACAAGTGGTGAGCCTAGCGCCTGGGGCTGTGGGGTTGGAGCTGCAGGCCAATGCTGTTTTGGGGTTAAAACGGGGCTTCTAAGACAGCCTGTGGGAGCGCTGAGGGAGAAGCAGGGTCTCTGTCCATGAACAACCCCTGTTTGCAGCTGGTGGTATATATTTGTCATACTGGTGTCACTGCATTTCAGGGTGACTGCAGGGTTTGGTCCTGCTTAGAGGAACAGCTGGATCAGCGGGGGCTCTTGCCCACATGGCTTAAATGAGCCAGTTATTTAAGGGAGAGAGGAAAGGGGCGGGTGTAAGGACAGCCATTTGCTCTTCCCTGGGGTCACACCAGGGCAGGGTGCAGAGGAAGGCATATGTCATAGAGGTTAATAGGTCTCCCCACACAGGCCAAGTCCTTAATTGCTTTTTGTAGGAAGGAGTTTGTGGAAAGTACCCTGTCTCCAACGTTAGTCATGTGGAGTCACTACCAAGGCAGGCAGAAAACCTATATGGGCTGGAGGGTGTAGGGGGTGGGAAGGCACAGGAAAGTCACACTGAGGCTGTCTGGGGCTTTTCTTTCCCACAGCTTGTCCTGAACCTGCCCCAAAGCATGCCCTGAGGGGCAAAAAAAACTGCCAGGGGCCAGCCGCAAGCAGGCAGCTTGCTGCTGCCTCCATCACTGCCCTCCCGTCTTTGGCTTCACTCCGAGTAACTCCCTCCCACCTTTCTTCTGAGAAGCTCTGGGTTTCACTGCAAAAAGCCAGGAGAGTGGTGGGTGGCTTTGGGCTGGCAATGGCATGTCCTCCTGTACCAGCAGCAGCACGGCTAGGAGCTTCCCAGCAGCTCAGCAGTTTTCTGGAGGCAGCACAAGCAGGTTTCGCTCTGTCTCACCCTGAATTAAATGTATGCTGAGCACCCACTACGCTGCTAAGTGAGAATTCGAAACATGAAGCGGAGTATTAACACAACAGTTCAGCTTTTTTAGTTTTGTTCTTGGGCCCTTTCTGAATTTCTGTCTCCATTCCACCCCCTGCAAGACACAGATATTTTAACTTTCGTTCTGTGCAGCTGGAAGAGTTGAAGCTTCTTCTGCAGGTTGGGAAGATGAGGGAGAAGAGCAGAAGCAAGACTAAAGTGTGTGAAGGACATTTTACATGCATCCCATTCCCAGCAAGGGAGTGCAGCAGAGCTAGCAGACATCTCCAAGTGGCATCTTTGTGTGTCAGAATTTCTTTTTTAAAGAAACATCACTGAAGAACACTTTTTCATATTGAAAGAAAATTCAAAAGAACATGCAGAATGTAAAAATAGAAATTATTTTCAAGGTTGACATTAGGTTATATTGATATTAGGTTATATTTCTCTTAGGTGTCATTTAATTTTCCTTTGTGTTTTACTTCTCATGCCTATCTGATTTTTCTTTCCCTTTTCTTTTTTTTGCCTCCACAACACAACTCCTAACTCAAAATTTTGTTCTCGAAGTTAGGAATTCAAAAAGCAGGTAAGGAAAAATAGAAAGGGCAAAACTAAAAATTATTTCAGGACGACTTTGAAAACCTGCCATCTCATTTCAAACTGCAAATTGAAAGCTATTTACAAAATCCCAACTCTTTTTCTACTCTCCCTCTTTCTCCTCGAATGGCGTCAGTGTGGAAGTCAAGGCGGGTGGTTGCATACAACTCTCTCCATTGCTGCTAAGGCTATACTTGTGGCTCCACAGCAGTGCTTGCTTGCAGTCATATTTTTAAGTGTGTGTAGTTTCACTTTTACTGCATTAATCATGTCCTCAGGGAACTGCAAAAATGCCCTTCTGTCATCAGTGCCAGATCACACCACAATGAGAAACAGATTTAATGTGGTGCCAGCTTCTCAGCCATAAAACCCCCTGGTACCTGTGGAGACAGAAGCAGGTGACACGCAGCCATCAGGAGGTTCCTGTGCTTGGCACCTCATCCTTTCACGTTTGCTGGAGAGTTTGTAAACTTGACTCCTTGCACGAAAGTCTGCGGTGCTTTTCAGAGCCCTTGCAGCCTGTTGCCGGAGTTTCATTTCAGTCATTCTGGGCCAGGAGCCAAATGAAAATTCTCTGCCTCAGTTTCATGAGGAAATGTTATCTTATTGCCTCTTAGCCCTGGGCTAGTGACGAAACACACTTAACGAAACAAACTCCTCCTCTTGGCTTTATTAGCATGGAGAAATCTTCAGCATGTAATTGTGTCCATGCTCCGCTGTGGCTATAAGGACCTCGGGAATTCTGGCAGTGTGTTTCTCAACCGTCGTGCTCTTTGCATCCTCACCTCTAGCTGTCTCAAGGATAAGCATCATGGACGCGCCAAACTTGCTGGAGAATGGAAATATTCCACAGCAAAGGAAATTCACTTGTTGTCAAGTGGCTTTTTATACTTTAATATTTGTTTTGATTATGATTTCAGCCCTGGTTCCTGTAGTCTTCTGTTTGCTTCATCATAAGCAGGTAAGGACAAAGCAAAATTCCTAACTCTAGAGTGTACAAGACACATACTATTCCTAATGATTAACATCACTGTGTTGATGCTATCAACTAATTGCAACCTTGTCATTCTTTCTCTTTTGGACACAGTTAATGCTTTTGCTTTCCAAGATTTCAGCTGATAACATTTCCATCAATTTGTTGGGTAAACGTCTTCAGCATTTTGCTGTCATTTCTATAAGTTTTTTAAAACAATAATTGTTTCGTTTTTCTTTCCTCTTCTGCACAAACGAAGTATGCTGTCCTAATGTGCTATCAACTGATGATGCTCTGTAAGGACAGGAGAGGCTGAGGAATCCTGGTATTTCACCAGGCGTGAAGCCTTTTCACTCTTGATTTTACCAAGTGCTAATACAGTCTAGCCCAACTAGTGGTTACTGAGTCAAGTTGTCTTCTGCGTTTCATTAGCTAATTTCAGTGGTCTTTTTCTGCCTATAGCGCTGTATGGTAATGAACAGAAATACAGGGGTGAGCCAAGTCACTCATTTGCTGAAGGCCAGGCTTTTATTTTCTGGTTTCCAAACTGTGAATCAGTCTCCTGGAGGATCCAAGTGCTAGTTTGGGATGCTGGTTTACATATGCCGCTGTGATATATCTCCCTCGAGTTACAGTTCTGAGGAGGAAGAGGACAAGGAAAAAGTCCTCTTCTGTTAAGAGGCAGGATGGCTTGTTCTCATGGTCTGTCAGCTTCTCATGGCATAACGACACCAGGAACCCCTCTGAGGACTGATTCTACAAGGCACTGATTATTTTTGTAAAATACGAAAACTGCTAAGTTCCCACAAGAGAGGAGCCCGCTCTGCACCTTACAGCACTATCACTTAACAGACAATATATAAAAAAATTAATTGCTAGTGTACTTTTAGCCCCATTCGCACAGCCTTGGTCATCTATGTGGGAGTTGTGAAGCAGCAGCTCTCTGACCTGCAATCACAACTGCATCCCTCTGATGGCGATAAGCACATGAGTGCAGGCATTATTTCACACATATTCCGCCCCTCCCCCTCTGATTTTCATATTGCAGAAAGTCACTTTAGTAAGTGAAAGAACTGCCTTTAGCCCTGTTAATTCATATGAATCGTGGAAAGCGGGACTGGGTAATGGAAAGCCTTTCCCTGCAAGGGAGCTGACAATCTTCCCAGCACTCAGGACAGCAGCTTCTGAAGGAACAGATGAGGTTGTGCTTCAGTAGTGATTTTAAGCATGTCAGGGCTTGCATCCATTAAGATGTGAGACAGAATTGGGACCATGTCTCTGTAATCTTATCCCAAGCTTTACGGGCTCTGGCCAGAGAGAAAACATAGCTGCTGGGTGAGAAGAGCATGACCTCCATAAGCAAACACCAACCCATGAGTCACAGGAATAGACTGAAATCTCTTGCCACTGACAGTTTACCACCTGGGCACCCACAGAGCCGCTTCCTTCCCTTGGGTGGGAGGGCACTGGAAAGCTGCTCCAACTAGTGAATCAGAAAGCACTGTGCCTGTCACCTTGAGCTAAGCACGGTATAGTGGTTAAAAAGAAGTAGGCTTAAAAGTCAGAAGCTGTCTGCCCTATTGTGCTTATCAGGTGTGACTTTGAGGGCATCCAATCAGCCCTCCATGTTTCCTTCTTCCTCCTTACACAGGGGGTACAAAGCCCCAGAGCAACTCCAAAGAAGAGGTGACCGCTATCACCATGCCTTTGCCACTCTCAGAGCACAAAGTGCCACGGAAAAGCAGCATGTGCAAGCGTTGTGGTGCTCGACTACTACATGGCTCTGCCATACACTGAATCAGCACTAAATGATTTCAAACGATAATGCACAGAAGGAAAGGTTCATGGTTTTAATAAGCATGAATCAGCACAACCCTGTGCAGCTCCCAGTATGCATGCACTGGCTTTAAGTTAAGTCTTTAACTCTCACAGACTGTCAGAAGTGATGTCTTTGTGGTCGAGTCCAGGCATGGAGTGAAAAATCCTGTGACCCGAGAGGAGTGTAGACCCCCTCTAGGCACTGCTGATTGTTATATTTTTTATTTTGTGAAAATACCACCAAAATGGATATGAAAAATGTTGATCTATTTCAAACATTTCCAAGTTTTTGGGAAAACAACTGTGTTTTCATAACAAATCATTGCTTGTGTTTGTTTGTAATGATGCATAAAAAGGTTATTTCCCTTCCTGGGAGAATGTTTTTGTGCTCTTGTAATGATAATGCTCCTCTTGAGCTCACTGATAGATGGAAAAATTGCAGCAGAAAACACTGACCAAGCACTGCTTCTTTCCACAGGCACCGGAGTTGTGCTGGGCACATGGATCTTGTGAGTATGCAGATGCTAGAGACCAGATTTCTGATTTTGTCAGACTTGCGCTGTCACAAAGATGACTGCCTCACAGCCCTCATGTCTGGTTACAACTGCTCCAAGGACAGGTGTGAGTTGTAAACACAGAAATACAGAGCCCATAGGGCGCTATGGCCCCAACAAATAGTGCTCCTCAGCTCTGCACCCAGGGCTGTCAGCCAGCAACCATCTCTCTGCCAGGATCAGCCACACGCACATCTCTGAAAATGGCCAGTAAAAATCAGTGCCAGAAGGGTCAGATTTATTGCTGCCAAGTGTTAGTCATCAGTTCCCTAAGCTCAACCTAGGGCAGTCCTAAAGTAACACCCCATATACTAGCTCAGACCCTCAGAGAGATTGAATTAAATCAGTGAAAAACTTCTGCCTGCGTAACACTGCAGCTAATAACTGTTGACTGTGAAGACCCTAACCAGCCAGGAGCCCCCCCCAGGGCAGACGCAGTGGCTGAAGGTACTGACCAGCACTGTGGTCTGAGCTGAGTGTCCCCGTTATATGTTATTTGATCTATTCTGCATCAAGCCCCCACCCCATTACGTACCACAGATACACATTCCCTCATGGTGTGCAGTCTAACATTGCCATGTGTTGCTGTCTCCATACCCAGTTTGGCAGTGCATGCAGCGAAGGGCATGACAGCTGCCACCCATCGTTAGCTTTAATGCTGGCAGCATGTGTTCACCTAGCACAGAGAGGAGGGGGAAATCTGAGGAGATCCTGCAGGCTCAGCTCCCATGAAGGACTATAGTCACAGCAGCCAGCAAGCAGAAGATTACTGTAACACCCTCATCATCCTCAAATCTGGCTGAAGATCTACCCATGAATTTTGTTTTTCTTATTAGGGACCAGCTCAGACCCAACCAGCCTTTCAGTTTCCCCATCTCAAGGGTGTTTTTGGCAGCTAACCTGTCCTGGCAGGAGCCCCTGGCAAGCCACCCATGGACATGGGAGTCCTTCACAGCCTCTCGTGGTGGATTGAGACCCCTTCCTAGCACTTCTGAGGAGTTAATAAACTCAAAAAGATCAACAGTAACAACAATAATAAATAATAATAAAAATTCAGGAGTGAGATGTACCAGTGGGAAACAGTAACAAAACATGCTTATGCACAGAAAGAGGTTATCCTTGAACATAATTAATCACCATACCCATTTTCTCTGTGTTTTCCTCAGTAAAAAATTCTTCTACATGGAACTTCAAAGACGCCATGAGCTGGGAGTGGAACTTAGAGCACTGCGATGGATTTGTGCAGAAGGACCATGACCAGTACCTCGTTATTGAGCAGAGTGGCAACTACTTCATCTACGCTCAAGTCAACCGCAAAAAAGATATGGAAGCGTCTTTTACACTGATGCTGTACAAAGAGCCCAGCATCCTCCTCAACAAGGTTGTGGGACCAAAGATAGGAGATGAAAAAGGCACGGTAAATTTTGGGAGACCCTTTTTCCTGCAGAAGGGAGATAAGCTGTACTGTCGGGGAAATTTTCAACCTGACTATATTCTGGCAGGGAATCAGACTTATTGGGGCCTGTATAAAATATAGCTGGATTCTGCTCTGAGCCAGCTCCTCCCTTATTCCCTCCAGGAAAGCTTAGGGCATGGATGAAGAGTCTGCAATTTCTCTTTGTATGAAATTCAACTAGCTGGAGTACATGCCATAGTAGGCTGGTATCCTGCAGTGACAGAGTAAGGTGTAAAACAAAGTGAATAGCAAACTTTGTTAATAATGGGTGGCACCTGATCATCACGAAGTATGAGAGAAAGATGCTTCTGGGAGGAAAAGTTCTCAATGCATTACAGGGTTGACTCTGAGATCCTGGAAAAAACAAGTCACTATATTCAGTCTGTTCTGAGCTGGGGAGGAGCTCTGCTCTGCAATGGGTTGCATTTCAGTTGGGTACATGTCAGTACCTTGGGTCCCTTCTAACAAAAGGTGCTATGTAAAGCTAAGGTATTCTATATTCTTCCTGCACAACCTGCCTGTGAAGCAACATATCTCGAGCAGAGGGATGAAATAGTTCAGAAACAATCTGTGACAGAAGGAAAACTTCTCGGCCCCATCCACAGCCTTGCCACTAGCAAAGGAAACACCACGGAGGAGCTTCCCCAGGGAAGCTCCTTCTTCATGGGTAGTTCAGAGCACAAAGGACCTTTTCAGTCAAGCACAAGCAGTGCTGCACCTCTGTGAATTCATGTCAGCTCCCTGCCACAGTCCAGACGTGCACACCACAGTGAGCTTGCCCATCCAGCCAATGCAGCTGCTTTGCATCCAGCTGACATAAAGGATGCATCACTGCTGGCTGACTAGTACAGAAAATCAATGAAAGTTGCTGTATGTAAGTAGAGATTGTGGAGAAGAGATAACAATAGAAAGATGCATGTGAGGGGAACGGGCAAGGAGTAGAGAGCAGAAGATGGAGAGCTAGAGAACTGTTCCCAGCATTTTTCACTATGCTGTGTAGCAGGTGTTGCAAGCAGGGCAGGGCAGAGCAGACACAGTCCTGACATGAAACGGGGAAGGCCTGAGCATCCTCTCCCTACCACCTTCCCTGCACAGGCACAGCTTTGATATCCAGCACAAAGCAAAAGCCGTGCCAGTACCGCAGCAGGGACCTAGGAAACATGAGCTAGCAGGGGAGCAGCACACTCTTCAGTTGCTTGGGGAACCAGCAGGTACTGAGATGCTGCTTGCTTCGAGGCCTTGGCTATCTGCTGCGCTTCCTGGGATGATGGGCGGAATCACAGGAAGTTCTCAAGACCTCAGCAAAGGCAAGGTGCTCTTTGAAAAGCAGGTGGCTGTGGCTGCACGACATCCCAGCTGACCCATGGCGTGGCTCCTCTCCTTTGCCTGGGCAGGTTCTCCCACGGGTTCTGTGCTTTGTTTTCCTGCCACCTGGACCTTCATGGGTGAAAACTCCTCTACCATTCCTCAGAGCATGTTGCAGCCTTGTGGATGGATTTTCATGGGAAAACAAAGCAACCAAGAAGCTGGCTGGAAATAAATAGTGATTTGGGGTGGGTTGGGGCAGTTAGGGGTGCTATTTGCTCTTGTAATTTTATATTCTATGTATTGTAACTCTAAAGAACTGAGAGTCAACTTTCTGCGGAGATGTCTGCAGTCTTGTATTTTGTTTCATACAATCTGTTACCGATTAAAATGTTACTCTTGTTCTTACTTCGCTTTGTTGATTTCCCTCAGTTTAAAATAAAATAAAAAAGTCTCACAAACCGCAAGTGTATCTCGCTTCTTTGATATGGACCGAGAAGATAACCGACTGACACATTTCTCTACCCTTCATCTACTTTCACTAAACAGTCTCTTCTGCTCTGAGAGGCTGGCAGTATCAGCATGGAGGAAGGTTAGAGATGCACAGTCCCGGAGCAGTGCCA
>VZSZ01006065.1:0-13122 GCA_013398815.1 Ibidorhyncha struthersii | reverse complement strand
CTACCCAGGGCAGCCCGCACTCCAAAGCACATTAAGCCTTGATGCAGGCAGGAAAAGCAACTGGCAGAAGAGGCAAGAAATAAGGCTTCGGAAGTTGACAGAAGCTGTTATGTCAAGGCACACATGCCACCACCCTCCCCAGTTACCTTCTGAAACACAAAACAAGCCCCAAAGGGTCCACGGGGGCTGAAGGACCCTTTGGTCTTCATGTCAGATCAGCAAAATCCCAGACCCTGCAATACCCTGGCCTGAAGATCTGCCTCCAAGAGACAGGCATCCAAAGCAGGGATGAAAGAAGATGACAGATGTGGAAACACCACTGCAGTGAAACTGCCTGGAGGCCTCCTTGCTCCATGGGATGTTTTCAGCATGTCCACCAGAAGGTCACTCTGGGCAGAGATGATGGATGGTGACAACAGTGCTTCCCCATGGCTTCTTATGCAAGCTGTTGGGCCTCCGATCCCCACCCCACACTTTAGAAATAAATAGGAAAATCTGTCTGTTTCTGTCTTTGAGTCAGGCTTGGCCCATGACGTGCCTGTAAAGCTCTTCACACAGTGGTACTCACATTCCATGGGGCCAGCATCGTGACTGTCAAGAAATAATAAGAGCGCTCCAACCCTTCCTCCCCAACCTGCCAGTGACCAAACTGTTCAGAATCCTTGAAAATTTAAATGTGTCCTTGCCTTGCCCCAGCATCTGGGAATGCGTAGCAGACCTAAAAGACAAGGTTCCCCAAATACCTCAGGTTGAAAATCCTGCCTCTCTGAAAAATGTTACACACAATTATCAAATCAATACGGTGTCAAAAAGTCATTTACAGAAAACCTTTCTTTTCTTGACATTTTGAAATTATCACTTGCCACTTGGAGAGCGTTTTCACTGAGATGTGGACTTATGAAAAAGCACTATATTTCTCAGTGCCATGATGCCTTTTAATTACATGTGCTTTCTAATCTACAGGAAATACGATTTAAAGGAGAGTGAATGCATCATGAGATCATGAGATTAACTGTATAAATAGCTAGTCATGTGCCTTCAACCAGGAAAAAAATGTCTGTCTTTTTTTTTTTTTTCTTACGGGACCTGGGGAGTTTCTGCTTTCCCAGAAGCTTAGTACACCGCACGCCCACCCAACCCCCAGATCAGAGATGCAAATGGCCCTTGAAGTACAGAGTTCTGTCTTCAGAAATCAGCCAAAATGTGGTCCTATAAAATGAATAATCTTTTTTAAAAAAAAAGATATACTTGAATACAAATAATCACTATATATTCAGCAGTTTTTCTGTTCAACAAACCACACGTTGGTACACTACGCTCTCCTAGTCAAGAGGTTGCCTATTTTTTGTTCTAGCATGATTTGAAAATTTAATTCAGACTTTCAGGCAAAAAATGCCACAAAGCACATCAAAACCAGTGCAGTCTTTCCTCTAAGCAAGCACAGAGACACTTCTGATGATGTTGCACATACATACGTTGTTTAGAGCACCACCGTTAGAGGGGCTTCTCAGGCTGCTCTGAAAGTCACCATGGAGCCTGGCCAGTCAGAAGAAGTAGCCAGTAGATCCCTGCGGCAAAGCAGTCCCAGTTTTGAACTGCCCAAAGACACAGTGGTTTCTCTCTAAGCTGCCAATATGTTGAGAGCATTCTATGTCCAGAGCCATCATCAGCTCTCTGAGAGGAGGTGAGTGATACAACATGCAGTAGTAGTGCCTGAAAACCTGTCCAAGCACAGCTCCCACACATTCTTTGCTTGTGCTGGTTATAAATGTACTGTGCATTGAGAGTTTTTCTGTCCCCATTTCTGTCATGCAGAACCCTGTTCTGAAGATGACACGTTGCATAGTACATGTGCACATGTCTCAAAAACAAGGTAAACTTTCTGATCAGTGAAATGGAAGTGGATGATGTGGATGATGCTGTCCCTCTCTGCCCAAACGGGGAGCCCAATCATGGAGGAAATGTAAATGACAACCTTTAATTTGGGTTGCTTCAAGCAAAGTACCTAAAGACATGATTTTTTCACAGTAGCTTCTATTGTATAATTAATTTTCGTTGTCACTTCCAGTGCTCAAGACTGCTGCAAATCAGTTCAGTGAGGTAATGCAGCTTAGGACACTGGAGCTAAGCAAACTGGCTTCGGTCCTGATGGGAGGCTGGCTACCTAAGCAGGGTGCTCTGAAAAGCCTTTCCTCTGGACAACAAAACCTGTGCTTCCTGGGCAAGAATGAACTGTCCCAATGGAAATTTTCCAGGGAAAAAATTCAGCCTGGCACAAAACCCCTGCACTGGCAATTTCAGCTCTAAAGATGAGTGCATGGGAAGTTCAAAACTGCTGAAAACAATCTGCCAAGAGAACCAGTAGAGAAGTATTTTTTATATTCCTGCCCCTGCAGAGTGACAACTGCTTTTACAGTTATATTTCCTATAAATCCTCTTAGAGAAATAGGGTCTTGTGGTGATCTTACCCCTCTTGTTTCTCAACTGGGTGGACATTTAATGGTGCAACCCCAAAAGCCTTAGGCAACAGGCTTCTGGTGACAAGTCAGACACTCCATCTGAGGTGCAGCACTCTGGTTTCCTGCTGTCTTCTCCAAGTTAGGGAAGGGTTTGCATCATGCCCACCCCCTCTTCATCTCCCAGGCACACCAAAAGCTGCACCACCATGTGAGGTGGTACTAGCAGATGGTTTGGGACAAATCATCCCCCACCCACATCCAGGTTTCTGTGTTCCCTGGTACCTCCCGATTTCAGGGGTCTGCTCTGCGGGGCACTTCACTTCCACATATAACAAAAGACAGCCTGTGTCATCGCAGATTTTAGCCTAATAAGCAAAATATATCTTAGAGGGGAAGAAAGTATTACCATCAGTTTAGAGATAGGGAAGAAAGGCACAGCAAGATGACGTGATTTCCTTAGGGTCACCAGAAGCCCAGACAAGCAGAGACGAGACTTGATCGTGGGACTCAGGGGAAGGTATTAATTAACCGAACATCCTTGCCGTGGACAGTAAAAGCAGTGGTAAGAGCACTCAGGAAGTAAACCCAGAAAGTGCTACATCTGGATTCAATCCTCAATCATTTTTTACCTCTTTTGAAGAAACAATATAGCACATTAGCAGTATCAAAGAAGTGGACTGAAAAAAGCTTCCAAATGCCACAAATGTGACTGTGGTGCAGAGTATGGTGGCATTAGTAGGCTGGCCAGCACGGTGTTCACCCACCACTTCCTTTGGCCTCATTGGACACCTGCCTGTGCTATGGATCCCTGGGCTTTGGCCAGCTGAGAAGCAGAAACGGGTTTCAGGTCTTTTGAAACAGGATTTTGTATTGAGTGATCCTCCCAGTGTAAATTTGGCAAATCCAACCTTTCAACTCATTTGATATGAAAGAACACAACAGCATTTTTTTTTTTTCCTTTGACATACCACATTAATCTGTGGAAAAGAAATTCTGATTTCATGTCATCCCTACACCGAAAGATCCCATAGCACCTCAGCTCCCAGTGCCTGACAGAGCAATCATTGGGCACTCCCAGCATAGGCTTTACACACAACACAGAAACCCCCTTTGCTTTTGGACACTTTTATAAACAGCACAAGGGCTCAGCTACTGAGTGGCGCTGGAGAAACTGACTCATGTTATGGCCATGCTGCTGCAGAAGGAATTTGCTGATATGGGCTAGGACCCTGCCTAACCCTCTGGCAACCTGATGAAGAAGTAGGAAGGATTTGGAAGAAACAAGTCCTGCCTTTGCAAAGTAAACAATTCACAGAAGAGCCCCTGAAGGGAAGTTACAGCGGTATGACTCACTCCTGGTATAAAATCACAAACATTTTGTTACAGGATAGCGTAAGAGGTGAGAGCTGGGTGCTGTTTTGTTCTGCAATCCTAAACTCCTTGCTATCGCCGGCAACACCTTCCTCCCCCAGCTCCACCCTTGTAGGTACCCTGGCACTCATCTTTCTTACTGGAAGGCTTTGGGTCATCTCAAGCCCTTTACACATTTCCAACCTGAAAAAAAGGTCTGTCTGGTTGATGCCCTCTCCTCTACATACAAGGCTTTTGCTCCCAGTGGTCCTGACAGCTCACTGCCACCTCTCCTCAAACAGTGCCACAAAACTTTCATCACAAGCCTTGCCGGTGGCTTTCCCACAGCACTATATACCAGAAACACAGGTTTCAGTTACAGGGTTTGCTCTTTTCCTGAGAGGTTTTGGTGGAAAAGTGAAAAAGTAAAACTGCAATGGCAGCGTGGATCTCCTCTTTCTTTCAATATTTGCTTTTCAGGAGAAGGGATAGTAACTCAGAACTTACTTCCCATGTGCTGTCAGTGCTTACAGCCCTCACTGGATGGGTATAGCCATGCAGCTTTATAAGCAGTGAGATGAACAAAGCTTATTTATTCCATAAACCTGGATTTTGTGCTTGGATTATCTAGTGTTGGAAGTAGATAGAGCTCTGAGAAGACAACCTTCCAGGACTTGGAGCTTACACTGCCCTGTGCAGTGGGGTTCAACTGTTCCCTGATCTCTATCCTGTACTAATCAGCCCATCGATGTCAAAACTATAGCAATATGAGATGATTCCCCTTTCCTATTTAGCTGATACTAGTTGTGCAAAATAGGTGGAGGGTTTAGTGTGAGTACAGAGGACACACAGATGCATGCAGAGAAACAGTCTGGTCTCAGACTCTTCCTAACCATTAACCTCAAGAAGCTTTCTCACATAACCAGTGTTGAACTCTTTCTGGAATTTTGACACTTTAATAATCTTTTTATTCTCAGCCTTTTGATCTTTACATGGGAAAGGAAGCAGTTTATAGTAGCTTGGTCTTCACGTAGGCCATGAAGAAACACATCACAAGATCAAATATTTGGTGGTATAGAACAACATTTGCCAAAAATCTATTGTTTAGCCGCGTGCGCCAGGACAATAATAGAACAATAGAACTATCTAGGTTGGAAGGAACCTTTAAGATCATCAAGTCCAACCATTAATGTAGCACTGCCAAAACAATCACTAAACCATATCACCTAAGCACCATGTCTACCCATCTTCTAAATACCTCCAGGGATGGTGATTCAACCACTTCCCTGGGCAGCCTGTTCCAATGTTTGATAACACTTTCTGTGAAGAAAATTTTCCTAATATCCAACCTAAACCTCCCCTAGCACAACTTGATGCCATTTCCTCTTGTCCTGTCACTTGTTACTTGGGAGAAGAGACTGACCCCCCACCTCTCTACAGCCTCCCTTTGGGTTGTTGTAGAGAGCCATAAGGTCTTCCCCAAGCCTCCCTTTTTCCAGGCTAAACAACTTAATTTCTCTCAGCTGCTTCTCATAAGACCTGTTCTCTAGGCCCCTCACCAGCTTCACTGCCCTTCTCTAGACACGCTCCAGCACCTCAATGTCTTTCTTGTAGTGAGGGGCCCAGAACTGAACACAAGTAATCGAAGTGTGGCCTCACCAGTGCTGAGTACAGCGGGACAATCACTTCCCTGGTCTTGCTCACCACACTATTCCTGATACAGGCCGGGGTGCTTTTGGCCACCCTGGGCACACTACTGCCTCATGTTCAGCTGGCTGTCAACAAACACCCCCAGGCCCTTTTCTGCCAGGCAGCTTTCCAGCCACTCTTCCCCAAGCCTGTAGCATTGCATGGAGTTGTTGTGACCCAGGTGCAGGACTTGGCACTTGGCCTTGTTGAACCTCATACAATTGGCCTTGGCCCATCGATCCAGCCCGTCCAGACCCCTCTGAAGAGCCAAGATCAACACCCTCCAGCAGATCAACACTCCCACCCAAGTTGGTGTTGCCTGCAAACTTACTGAGGGTGCACTCGATCCCCTCGTCTGGGTCATTGGTAAAGATATTAAACAGGAGTGGCCCCAATACTGAGTGGAACACCACTGGTGACTGGCTGCCAACAGGATTTAACTCCATTCACCACAACTCGTTGGGCCTGGCCATCCAGCCAGTTTTTTACCCAGTGAAGCGTATGCCCATCCAAACCATGAGCAGCCAGTTTCTCCAGGAGAATGTTGTGGGAAACAGTATTAAAATCTTTACAAAAGTCCAGGTAAACAACATCCACAGCCTCTCCCTCATCCACATATCATGGGTCACCTTATCATAGAAGAAACTCAGGTTTGTCAAGCAGGACCTGCCTTTCATAAACCCATGAAACTTTTCTGTTCTGTTTTCTAGTATGGCATTTTATTTTGCTGTTCAGGCAAAACTGTATGGTAGAATGAAGTGAAAATAATTATCTTCATAAATTATGTGTCAGAATAACCTCTCAAGACAATAGCACACAAAAGATACGAAATCTTTACAATGTTTAGGAACCATGCACAGCATCACCTACCAGTGTGAGCAGGAAATTATCTGTCTATTGTTAAATGTAATGCTGCGTGAAGCCTACATTATGGTCTGAAGACTAATGAACATTAATAGCAACATTCACATCAATTTCAGAATTAATTCCTTTTGTTGCTCTGTGTCTGTAACAAAAACTCTGCAAGGATTGGTCACCTCACCCCTCTAGAGAAGCTCTGTGTATCTGAGAAGACTTCAAATAACCTGCAGTCACTTTGCTCCAGCCCTGCCTCTCACAATGATATTTATATTCTCCCATACTTATATTCCCTTTGTATTCAATACATTAATGTGTCCTACCTACCTTAATGTCTCAATCCTGTGCCATGGAGCTGCTCTGTGCTATCCTTCTTTGTCCCACAGCCACTGGAAGAACTGCTCAGTTTACTGATGAACACACCAGAGAGATATCCAGAGAAACCAGCTAACAGCCAGCTTCATTTTCCTCTCACTGCAGATAATCTTCTAGCCAAGAATCTAAGTCAGAAATCAGACTGGGGCAAAGAACTGAAACCCATTTGATATGAGCTTTTCCTGCCACCAAATGAAGAACAGATCTTGTTAATCTCTCCCCTGGTGGACCTCAGTGTTGTACATGGGATGCTGCAATATAGCCTGGCAATAGTAGCAGGTACTCAGGAGACCACAGTAAAAATCCTCTCTGGAAGGACCCAACCAATGTTCAGGGATAAGAAACATTGCTTTGATTCTCATCCCTCATTTGGTGTGATCCACAAAGAATGTGCTTAGATGAAGCTGCTACAGCAGACTACAGAGGTACAAGCCATTAGATGAGCCTTGAAAGAAACTTGGTCCTGCTTATCCCCTCTCTTGGATGGAGCATCTACCTCCAAGATTGACCAATACCTGCATAAGATCAGCAGAGACAAAACCCCCTCATTTTGACAAAGCACTGAAAAAAGACCACCATAGGGAGCATACCTACAGCAGAATTTGGTCCAATCACTATAGATTTTGTTTATTATGGACAGAAAAATGCTACCAGGTGCCACAGGCTTTTTAAGAATTTCAGGCTCCAACAATAGCGAGGACATCCAAACCCTGCTGGGCTGGAGCTAGCCCTCAGACCTCAACCCTGACACACAGCTAGGCTACTGAGAAGGAAAGGCAGGATATCAAGGAATCAGAACATATGTATGCATATAGTGCAGGCTGGCTTATATAATCACTTATCATCAGTATAAGTGAAACAATTTGTTTTCATTGTTGATGAAAAGATATAACGTAATATTTTCCTGGCTGTCAAGATGCTTATATGTATGCTTTTTAAATTTTTGTTTATGTGCTGAAATTCGGATGGTTGCACAACAGCCTTGGCTCTGAAAACACAAGTCCAGTTATATACTAATATTATTTGGTGGGGAAATCCATATAAACAGTTTATATTTAACTGTTTATAGTAACTCTTCCGTAAGTGGGGGAGACCGAGGACATAAATCCAATACAGTAACATCTCCTGCTTAATCATCCGGCCTTTTAATATGTGGGGGCTGAAGACATCATCCTGCCCTTAGCAAGGATCATCCTAACCTTTGTGTTGACAGTTTATTTGGATAACTTTAATATGAACAGGGATTTAAGTATATCTCTAAGGACAAAGGCTTGACTAATTTTTTATTATTAACTATTAAATAATTGATTAATTGTGACTGTTAATTAGATGAGCAAAGAAATGCAATAAAAATATGGTTTAGATTACTTTGATGTTATTTTCTGGAATCCTATTGGAGTCCTGCAACCCTCCATGCATCCCAAAACACAGGAAAAAGGAGCTGTCCTGGCTCTGCCCCAATGAACTGGGACAGATGCTATTACCATAAGATCAGAACTGAGACCTAGGAGACATTTCTTCAAAGAGTGCTCAGAAAACTACTATTCCATTACTGGAATTCACCTGCAATACTTCATCTTAACTCTGCCTGTTGGGTAAGCAGGTAGTTGAGGTCTCACTCGGTCAGGTCTACATGCTCACTTGGCATTGGTGGGACAGTTCCCGATGTGCTTGGAGGGAGCCTGCTTTGTGGACAGTCTTTCCCTTGCATAGCACACATGAAGAAAAGAAGACTGAGGGGGGGATCTTATCAATACTTATAAATACTTAAAGGGAGGGTGCCATGTAGATGGGAACAGTCTTTTTTTCAGTGGTGCCCAGTGATAGAACAAGAGGTAATGGGCACAAACTTGAACATAGGAAGTTCCATCTAAACACGAGGAGGAACTTCTTTACCTTGAGGGTGGCAGAGCACTGGAACAGGCTGCCCAGAGAGGTTGTGGAGTCTCCCACACTGGAGACATTCAAAACCCACCTGGAAACCGTCCTGTGCAACCTGCTGTAGGTGACCCTGCTCTGGCAGGGGTTTGGACTGGATGATCTCCAGAGATCCCTTCCAACCCTGACCATTCTGTGATTCTGTGAAGCCACCTGGTTACTCTACCACTAGTTGTTTATTAATGCAATTTGAGTGAAAGCCTGTGGTACCTGGGACTGCATAAACATGAACTCCTTGCCCCAAATTGCTTTTGAGCTGAACTGCTGTAGGTACAGAACAGGGGAATTCTCATTCCAGTCTGCAGGGAAACAAAGCGCAAAGTAAAGTGATTAGCATGAGGTCAGATAAGCCTGGGAGAGACCTGGGATTAGAATCATAGAGTCATTATGGCTGGAAAAGACCTTTAAGATCATCAAGTCCAACTGTTATCTAACTCTACCAGGCCCGCTTCTAAACCATGCCCCTGAGCACCATATCTAGACAGCTTTTAAATATATCCAAGGCTGGCAATTCACCCACTTCCCTGGGCAGCCTGTTCCAGTCTTTGGTAACCCTTTCAGTGTAGAAGTTTTTCCTAATGTCTAACCTAAACCTCCCCTGGTGCAACTTGACACCATTTCCTCTTGTCCTATCAGTCGTATCATGTGAGGAAAAAAACAGCGTCCACCTCTCTAAATCCTCCTTTCAGGTAATTGTAGAGAGCAATAAGGTCTCCCCTCAGCCTCCTTTTCTTCAGACTAAACAACCCCAAGTCCCTCAGCCACTCCTCATAAGACTTATTCTCAAGATGCTTCACCAGCTTTGTTGCCCTTCTCTGGACCCTCTCTAGCACCTCAATGTCCTTATACTGTGGCACCCAAAACTGAACACAGTAATTGAAGTGTAGCCTCACCAGTGCTGAGTACAGTGGGACAATCACTTCTCTAGCCCTGCTGGCTACACTATTCCTGATGCAGGCCAGGATGCCATCTTGGCCACCTGGGCACCATGCTGGCTCATATTCAGCCACCTGTCAGTCAACACTCTCATGTCCTTATCTGCCAGGCAGCTTTTCAGCCACTCCTCCCCAAGCCTGTAGCACTGCATGGGGTTGTTGTGACCCAAGTGCAGGACTCGGCACTTGGCCTTGTTGAACCTCATACAATTGGCCTTGGCCCATCGATCCAGCCTGTCCAGACCCCTCTGAAAAGCCATCCTACCCTCAAGCAGATCAACACTCCCACCTAACTTCGTGTCATCTGCAAACTTACTGAGGGTGCTCTCACTCCTCTTGTTGAGATCATTAATAAAAATATTAAACAGGAGTAGCCCCAACACTGAGCCCTGCGGAACACCACTAGTGACCAGCCGCCAACTGGATTTAACTCCATTCAACACAACTTGTTGTGCCCGGCCATCCAGTTGGTGTTGGATCCAGCAGAGTATACGCCTGTCCAGGTCCTGGGTAGCCATTTTTTTTCATGCGAATGCTGTGGGGACTACCTCTGCCTTAATTCCTGAACCAGGACTTTAAGAATATGATGATGGCTTTTCACCCTCTGTCCACCTTCCCCTCAAAGATCTGGATAACATGATTCTTTATCTTGCTTGTTTAGAGATGGAGAAAAAGATGGGTATAAGCACAGAACGTGGATGTCCAATTTTCAGGTGTAGACAGGAATACGCAGAAGCTGTGATTCCTGCAGCACCCTGCATCTGGCCTACACATAAATCCTTTTTGGATAATACCAAGAAACAAAGGCCACATCTTCCAAAGAGCATGATGTTCCTGCCACCCACTGTGGCACTCTAAACTGGCAGAGTGGGAATTTCAAGCTGCTTTGAGAAGACCCAAGTCCCTTTGAATAAAGAGATTCAGATGATTTGTCCCTTTGGAGCAGTGCTTGGGTCTCCTTTTCATCTCTGTGTTGTTACCATTATGTCCCTTTGTGCACAGACTGTTGGGGCTGCGTGATTTGAATAAGAAGTTAGTTTCCCAGATTTTCCTCCTACTTAAGTATATATCCGGGTCTGTTTCCACTTGGCTGAACTATATGAGCAAAGCACATAAACAGGGGATTCTGTAAGTCTACCTCATACCTTTTCCTAGGAAAATAATTTAAAGCAGAAAATAATTTCTTCTGAATGCCTGTGGCTGTTCCACACTGGTAACAAAAATGCCCACTGATGAGGAAAAGGAGATGTGCCTTCTTGGGGCTTTTCTGTTTACCTTTTGCTGTGGGTTATGGTGGTGACCGTGTGCCCTTTCCAGAGCAGAGGTGATAGCAAAAGAGGGTCACTACTGTCTTTTTACTGCAGGCAGAGTTATCTGCTGTCTCTTCACTTGGCCAAAATTTTCTTCTATTAAGATCCTGAAAATATTTACTGGATGAAGCCTACTGGAGAAACTGGCACCCAGAAGGCAGGTGCTCCTCTGCCCCAGGAGTGCCAAGGAGCAATGCAATATTACGCTGAGTGCTGTCCAGACTGGGCCACCCTGGACACAAACCCAAGCAGTGCCTTGGGCAACTCCAGTTTGGAAGCCAGCTTAGGCAGATTCTCCCTCCCTGCACTGCAGGACACTGCACAAAAAGAGTTTCAGGGGTCCACTTTGGGATTTTGACACCTGATTGCTATTTATTTAATGTTTCAGGACCCGAGTCCTGTTTTGCCTCTTTTCCGTCGCCGTTAACAGAGGGGCACAAAGAAAATATTTTAAAAGACAGTATTTTCATGTTATCATCTCACATATTGAAAGTTAAAGAAATATCAGAATGTAAACCACCTTGCAAATGCTAATTATAATTCTAGTGATTTGTGTGTGTGTGCAACAAGATATGCCATGGCGCATTCTCACAGCATCAGGTCTCATTTTCTGCACACCAAATACATCCATTAGGGGTGGATCTGATCCTGTAAGAAAGGAAGATCTAGTCTGTCTAAGCTCTGTCGCATTTGCTACAGAAATTGGGGCATGCATAGGGCACAGAACAGAGGACTGCAAGCTGGCAGACAGTAGCCTTACAGATAGATGACTTAAGAAGGATTTGATCGTTTTACTTTTGTCCCTCCTTCTGTCAACAGCGTATTTGTGTGACATTAAGCAAATGACAAAACCCAAAGCTTTTAAAAGTGGCTGCTGATTGTACATTCCTCATTCTCTGACTTGAGATGCTGGACTCTGATTTTTAAGAGCTACAAGGATACATAGCTGCAGGCTAGATGAAAGGTCATTTTGCACTCTAACAACAGCAAAATAATATTAAGGTACATCATCATCATCCTTGCCCTGAAGAAGGCAAGATCCTGAAACATGCAAACATAGAGTGAGAATATGATCAGTGAATAAAAGCTTGCCCTGATTTCTGTACACAGGGAACCAAGCCAAAACGGCAGAGGTGGCTCTAAGGTTGCATTTCCTGCTTTGTGAATGCTTGACCAGTCAATCCTTACAGTAATTTAACAACACGTGCAATCTGAGGTATTTAACAGAGATTTCTGCTTTGCTTTTGATGTATGGACAGTGGCCACTGCTAATGTTAATTTTCAGTTCTTCTGCAACACAGCTAGTATTAACATTAATTTGACATATTTTACAAAGACTCTTATTGTGCACAAAGACCTGCTTACTCAGAATTTATAATCAAGAGAAGAATCAAGTCTCAGATTTATCTCCCATATTGATCAGGAAGGATATTTTCTTTTCTGGAGGAAATGGATAGGTTACAATCTAATTATCATGTCCAAGAATTTCTCTCTATGCATATTTCTGTTCGACCACACACCCGTTACCTGCTGTGAACTACTGTAAGTCCGCTAAGGAATGCTGGTGCACCAGCATCCTAGTTCCGCATGCTGTCCAGTGCTCCCAGCTATTAGATTTGGACTACTTGCAGGCCTGCACTATTAGTTGTGTTTAAGGAGATCTCTTTCTAAAACAATCATACTTCTGCTTTCTCTTTAGCTCTAAATGCACATATTAAGTCACATACAAAGTAAAGACCTAATCTTAGAGCCTACCTTCTGCTAAACTCCTGATATTCAGGGATCTAAAATTAGACTAAATTTTAAGTCAAAATGCTTAACCTCCCCCCAGACCTCACCCACAACCCAATGCCATACCAGACAAAGCCCTACCCCTACCCCTGCCATGGCTTCTCTTCAATTTTCAGAAGAGCTGATCTCCCACCGTCAGGTGGATGTCTGTGGTCACAACCCCTGAGAAATCAGGCTCAAAGCATCTCAGATATTCAGAAAAATAAGCTACTCAAAGAAACAGACACACAAGCTCTCAATATCACATTAAAATATTGGCTCAGAGGTTCCTCATTCAGCATTGCTCTCTTTGCAAGCAGGTGATGGCGTGGAGGTACAAGCCAGGAGTTACACATGCTGCTCGTGGCCTGGACAGGTGTACTCTTCGCTGGGTAACAAAATGGCTGGGTGGCCGTGCCCAGAGAGTGGTGGTGAATG